>CM044002.1:84060585-84280585 GCA_024085815.1 Flaveria linearis | reverse complement strand
TCCTTATCTGTCATACTGTAAGGATCAGGGAACATAGGTTGAGGAGGAGTAGCAGATGTTGCTTTAGAAGTCTTGACCTCTGAAGATTTGGGGGATTGAGCTTTTTCATACTCAGTTTCGAATGTTGGATCTAGCAGCTTGTTTAGTTTTTCTTCTTCTGCTAGCATCCCTTCATAGGTCATCCCAAATACTTCATCTGGGTCATACCCATGATCAATAAAAAATACGGCCTTTTCATCAACTCATCAGACTTGGCCTTTTCAACAGACTTAGAAATAGAAGGTTCTATATTCACAGGGATTTTACTGATCACTGGCTCATCGGCCATGTATCCACCTGGAATTTCACCTTCTTCTAGATCAATTACATTACCCTTCTTTTTCAGCAGAGCTTCTGCTTGTTCATGTTCTTCCAAGAATCCAGCAATAGCTGTTAGACTCCTTGGATCATCTTTCTGTTTCTTTTTGGCAGGTTCTTCTTCCACTATAGGCCTCTTTCCTTTGGCCTTTTCCTCAAGAAAGCTCCTTCTTCTGGCATATCTTTGCACGCTTGGGCCAGAAGAGGGTTCAGGCATTTCATCCTCATGTGGGGCTTCTTCAGTCTGTTCCTTTTCAGGAATGTGTACTGATACATCAGCTTGTTCTTCTTCTTGCTTTTGCTATTCACACAGCTCTCTGATCATTTTCTTTTATTCCTCAGAGAGTGAGAGAGCAGGAACTATTTGCATGCTCAACTCCTTATCGATAGGCACTGGAGATTGAGGTATGACAACAAATGGTTCAGCATCTACACATTGATTCACAATGAAGTCCCAGAAGTCCTCATCAATGACAAATTCTTCAGCTGAGAACATGTCTAGATCTTTCATCATGTTACTGAAGTCTGTTTCTTCAGTGTGGACTTCTTCAGGCTGCTTTGTGTACACTATCATCTCCAAGCTAGATGATTCGGGTACTGATTCACTGGGATTGGAGCCACTAGTTTCTGCCTCTTTTTCAGGCTTAGTGAATCTCTGCTTTTTGGTTGGAGGGAAGTCATCATCACTTCTTCCAGAAGATTTTTCATCATCACCGTCCTTTTCATTGCCTCTCCTTCTCTTTCCTTTCTCAGTATCACTTTCATCTTTCTTTCCTTTTTCCTCCTCTTGTTTCAGTTTCAACAACAGTTCTAGCTCAGAGACCCTCTTTTTGAGAACCTCCACTTTCCTTTCAAGGTTATTGATCAAAGTGGACTGTTCTTCGATAAACTCCTCTTGTTCTTCCATGACTATAGTTTGGATGTTGAGAGTGTCCAAATGACCATTGACTTCATCCTTTGATAGTCTGAGAGCCTCTTTCAGCATATCAATCTCCCTTTCTTTCTCTTTTATTTTCTTCTCATGCATGCCCTTTATTTCTTTCAATTCTTTCTCCTTTTCATCCATCTCAAGAAGTCTGTCTTGAATAATGGTAGATCTTTTATTCAGGAGAGTTTCCATTTTAGATATTTTCTTCAGAAGATCAGAGATCATCTCATCTTTTTCATCTGGCTTGATGGTCTCTGATTTAGCAAAGCTCTCAGATAGAGCAGCTTCTGAAGTCACCTTCCTTGTAGGCATGGGCATATGATCATCCTTATCATCAGATGATGATTTGGATTCATGACTGGAGCTTGCAGAGTCACCAAACTCAGCATGAGCAGTAGAGGGAGAAGAATGAATGGGAGATGTGTGAGAGTGATGAACTGGTGAAATATGAGGTGAGTGAACAGGTAATGAGTGAGGTGATCAATGAGGTGATTGTACTGGAGAGGTTTGGGGTGAGAGAAAAGTTTGAGGTTGATGAGATTGGTGTGGTGATTTTGATGGTGATGGTAATGGTGAATGAATAGATGGTGATGCTACATTGTTTTCATGCATAGAAGGTCCAGTGTGAAGATCACCACCTACATCATCATATGGTGACACTGGCCTTTGTCTATCTTCAGAACTTGCTGCTTGTTCTTCTTCATGAACAGGCTCATCATTAGGAGCCTCAAATGCTTGTACTCCTTCCTGATTGATCTGTTGCTGCATCCATGGCAACAGAGGGAAGAAAGTACCACTATAAAAGTTCCTCGGATCTCATTTTGTGATGTACCTATAGGACTTGGCATTATAGTGAGGGATGTCCATCACTGGTCCTATGGGTGCAAGATCAGGAAATGCTTCATTTATGAGGCACTGTATAAATCTGGGGTACATCAAAAACATATGCCTCCTACCTTCCTGTATGTTAGAGACCATTCCATTGAATACATAAGCAGACATGTTGAAAGGACGGTTAGTGCATAAAGCACAGATGGCAGAGGAGGTTGTCACTGGAATATCATTCCACCCAGTCTTCCTCTTCGATAAGCAGTGTTGATACATGTGTATTAAAAATCTCCATTGCAAATCTACCAGACCTTTCACAATTTGCTTTCCTTCATAACCACCTTCATATCCAATATTGGCAAAGAAGGACATGATCTCATCATCTTCAAGTTCTATAGGGGCATCAGCATCATCTCCAAACTGTAGACACTGTCTCACAGTTTGCTCAGTGATAGCTAAGAAACGATCATCAGTGATTCTTCTAGTTAGTGTTCTCACACCATCAACTTCAATCACTTCAGTTGTTCTCCAAAATGACCTAATAAAGGTCTCATAAATGATTGGTCTTACTGTCATGGCATAAGACACTCTTCTGTAAGGAGAAATCTGATCATATCCCTCAGTCCTTCTGCCTCAGTTACATCAGGATCAAGATAACCGCTGACATTATGGAGCTTGCTCCATGTGAGGCTTGCCATGTTACACTGCATTCAGTGCATATGAATTAGAGTGATGAATAATTCATATCAACAAATGGTTTGTCATAAATCAGCCTAATTTTATCACATTTTGACTTTTCTTGGTCAAAATGGAGTGTTCATGTATACTGTTTCATATACATTTGATCTTGTCTGATTTAGTCATACATGTTCATTTTAATGAGTTATCTCTGATTACATTGATTGTTCTTTCTCAATTTCAACTCATTTTAATCATTTTGATGTCTTTTGATTTCAGCATTTTAGTATTTACATGCTCTGTTCCTATGACAAACTGAACTTGCAAAAATCCTCTGTTTGTTGAGGTTTACATGATTAGCATGTGTCTTTCTGATGAAATCGACAATGGTTCATGAACATTTGTTTGATTTTGCATGCTTTCTTTTTCACCTAGTTTCCAAAGTTCGTGTTTCTCATTTATGTCCGAAATTTAGGGTTATGAGCAATTTTGGATATTCGCCTATCCTTCGATAATACTGTGGCAAAGAGTCGAAGGAGTATGAATGATGATGATTCGAACTTTGATCAGAGGTTTAGAACATGAAGAAGATGACGAAGATGAACAGTAACTTTTGGTGGCACTCGTCTCACTTTGAAGTCTCTCAATTTTGAAAAGTATTAAATGACCTTTCGTTTTTGGTTTATATAGTCAATTTAATATGGATTTCAATTTTTGACAAGTTCTTAAAACAAATGCGCACAGATTAAAAATTACTGTAACAAATACGGTTGAAGAAATGTTTATCAGCATTTGTGTACTGTAGCAAATACGGATGAACAAAACTTATCAGCATTTGTTCACTGTAGCAAATGCGGATGAACAAAACTTGTCAGCATTTGTTCACTGTAGCAAATGCGGATGAACAAAAACTTGTCAGCATTTGTTCACTGTAGCAAATGCGGATGAACAAAAACTTCAATTTTCATCAAATGCGGATGAGTAAACTCTGTCCGCATTTCTTCAACTTGTTCTAAATCTCGAGACTAATGCGGTAGAGTATTGTTGTCCGCATTAGTATTGCACGTGTTTCAGTCCACAAAGTACTACCCGCATTGGTTGAATGCTTGGGTTACCTTCACCCGCATTCACCAATACTCTTACGCGCATTAAGTTTCAAACTTAATGGTTCTGCTTTTGTTGGTTTTGGATGAATTTTCTTCAATGCTTTATGAAGTAATGTCATTGACTTTATGAAGTTTATCAGTTGCAAGATGTGTCAGTTGCTAGATCTTATGAATTTTGACTGGTTCTGGGTCATCAATTCTTGCTTGGATTGACTTGTTCATATGTGGTGAATCAAGTTTCCTATTGTTGACTTATCTTGGATTTTTGTGCATCAGGATGTCTGCAAGAACTGAGATACTATGGTATAACTTCTGCAACAACACAGACAGATTTTCTGATTTTTGTTTTTGCAACTTGTTTTTGGTTTTTCTAATTTTTAAGAAAGGAAACACCTGTACAAAATTGATCAAAATTTTAAATTACTCCCCCTAAAGTTAATATCCATAATGGATAGAAACTTTGAAGGATTTGAAAATCTTGAAAGGAATTCTTTTTGTGATTTTTGTTTTCTTTATTGTACAAGAAGTAAAGTTATACCTTTCTTTGGGATCATATCAATCTTATCTTTCACAAATGCAAGCAATTGTTAGTAAAACAGACAATGTCATGAACATATTGATTGCAGGTATGTTTGTCCTCTTAAACTCATACTTGGTTAATATTCTGATGCAAATGATCTTATCATGTTTTTGAGTTGATTGGGTATTCAACATGTACCTCACACTCAAAAGCATGGCAAGGTTAACCATCTGCATGCAATGTATGGTAGAACTTTCAACATCTTACATGACCAGGATACTTAAATTTAGAAATCTCATATTACTTGATCCTCATTGGGATTCTTTTAATTTTGATCCAATTATCACTTTTGATCCACATTGGAATTCTTTTCACTTCACTTTGGAAGGTGATCTCTTAGGATTCTTTTGATTCATTCATTTTGAATGATCTTTATTCTGTTTGTTTCATCCAAGATGGATGTGTTCCTCATTGGGAATCTTGATGGATCTTGACATCAGCACTATGTGCTTGTTTCTCCAGGCCTTTGCTTAGCAAAACAAAGGAGGAACTGATGTGAGTAAGAGAGAGTAATAAGTCATCATTACCTGGGGTGTTTTGGTTACTACACACACACACATTTGGACAAGTCATAACTTACACATACTATGAGATGACAGCATCACAGTTGAATATAATCTTTAATTTATCACTGCATGTAGTGTCTTGTCCAAGTTGAGCCTACCAACATATCCGATAAGTCATGTCAGTCTTTAAGTTTTATAAATCAGCACAGTGAATGATATAACGACTGTAATTATATCATTTCCCCTAGATAAACTATATACTTCTTCTTTTGATTTCTTTTGATATTTTTGAAATATTTGAATGTTTTTGTTTGTTTTATTTTACTCAAGATTAATCATACCAATTGATTGAACTAAGAATTCAAATCTGGTTGGATCAAATGCCTTAGTGAAAAAATCAGCTAATTGATTGTCAGTGTGAACTTGTATCAATTTGATTAATCCTTTTTCAGCACAATCTCTCAAAAAGTGATATCTGATTTCAATATGTTTTGTTTTTGAGTGTTGAACTGGATTATTAGTAATAAAAACTGCTGCTGTGTTGTCAATGTAGATTGGAGTGTGCAGAAAGTTAAAACCATAATCAAGCATCTGGTTTTGGATCCAGAGAACTTGAGAACAGCATGCTGATGCTGCTATATACTCAGCTTCTGCTGTTGACACAGAAACATTGGTTTGTTTCTTGCACTACCATGATACTAGTCTAGGACCAAGAAATTGACAACCACCAGATGTGGATTTCCTTTTAAAGTTACATCCCCCATAATCACTGTCAGTGTATGCATAGAGATTGAAGCCTCCTTCCTTTGGATACCATAGTCCAAGAGCAGCTTTGCCCTTAAGATATCTGAATATCCTCTTGACTGCATTGACATGAGATTCCTTGGGATCAGCTTGATATCTAGCACACACACAAACACCAAACATAATGTCAGGCCTACTGGCTGTTAGACACATAAGTGAACCTATCATAGATCGATAGAGAGTTTGATCCACTGATTTGCCTTCAGGATCAGGTCCAATTTTCACTTTAGTATCCACAGGAGTTCTGATGGACTGACAGTCAGCAAACTTGAATTTCTTCAGCATTGTTTCCACATATTTTGATTGATTGATGAAGATTCCGTCTGCTGTCTGTTGGACTTGTACTCCAAGAAAGAAAGTGAGTTCCCCCATAGCACTCATTTGAAATTTAGAATGCATGAGATTCTCAAAGTCTTTACATAGAGTCTTGTTTGTTGAGCCAAAAATAATGCATGAGATTCTCAAAGTCTTTACATAGAGTCTTGTTTGTTGAGCCAAAAATGATATCATCCACATATATCTGTACAAGCAACATGTCCTTTCCTTTTCTTTTTCCGAAGAGAGTCTGATCGATCTTTCCTCTTTCATATCCATTATCAAGAAGAAATGATGAAAGAGTCTCATACCACTTTCTTGGTACTTGATGAAGACCATACAAGGCTTTGTCTAGCTTGTAAACCCTGTGAGGAAAATCTGGGTCTTCAAATCCAGGTGGTTGACTCACGTAGACCTCTTCAGCAATCTTTCCGTACAGAAAAGCACATTTCACATCCATTTGATAAACAGTGAAGTTCATGGATGCTGAATATGCAAGAAAGACTCTTATTGCTTCTTGTCTGGCTACAGGGGCAAATACTTCATCATAATCGATTCCTTCTTCTTGTGTGTATCCCTGAGCTACTAGTCTTGCTTTGTTTCTAATGACGATTCCCCTATCATCAGTCTTGTTCCTGTATAGCCATCTGGTGCCGATAGGGTATTGTCCTTCGGGAAGATCTACCAGCTGCCATACTTCTTGTTTCTTGAATTGCAGTAACTCTTCCTGCATTGCTTCAATCCAACTATTGTCTTGAAGAGCCTCTTTGATGTTCTTGGGTACTGTTTGACACAGAAAGCATGAGAATAAGCAGATGTTAGCTATGCTTGACTTGCTTCTAGTCACCCGTTCAGTTAGTTCACCAATGATGTTGTCAACCGGATGATCTTTATGTATTCTTGTGGTTGGAATTGAGTCACCATCAATGATTACATCAAGATTAGAGACATTCAGTTCATCATGGTGTGAGGCAACATCTTTTTGTACTATGGGAGAGCTATGGAAGTAATCAAAATTTGTTTCAGTTCCTGCTTCCATGTCAGCATGGATTTGATTACTCCCATCATTTGAAGTTCTTTCATTATCAACAGGAGGGATGACATGAGTTTGAGTTCTAGCTTCTTCTTGGTTTCTAGCTTCAATGGATGGCATCACTGATGGAGAGGGTATTATACTTGGACCATCCCTAATTGAAGCACTTTGCTGTTGAACAACATGTCTGACAGGATCAGCTTGTAGTAGAACCTTTTCATCTATTTGCTCAGTAGAAGTTGGAGGAATCATTGGAAAGTCACTCTTTCGTTCTACTAAAGATGAAGGTGCAGCTGAATGTAGGTTTCCTGCATCAGACACATGGAATTGGTCAAAAGATTTGGTAAATGAGTCAATATCAAACAACCAATCAGGACCATTAGTTGATTTGGGAAAAGAATGTTCTTTGAATTGAACATTTGTTGATTCATCAATAATGTTTAATTTGGGATTAAACAATCTATAAGCCTTTGAAACAGAAGAATAACCTACAAAGAATCCTTCATCAGACTTGGATGAAAACTTTCCCAAATGGTCACGGGTGTTTAATATTGAGACTGGACAACCAAATGACTTAAAAAATCCAATAAATGGTTTTCTTTGAAAAATGAGTACATAAGGTGTTTTGTTGCTTTCTTTAATGAACAAAGTTCTATTTTGTACAAAGCATGATGTGTTAACTGCTTCTGCCTAAAAGGTGATTGGCAGTTTAGCATCTGCTAGCATAGTACGTGCTGTTTCAATTAGTGTTCTATTTCTTCGTTCAGCTACTCCATTCTGCTGAGGAGTTCTAGCTGCACTAAATTGATGAGCTATGCCTTTGGTTGTACAAAAAGAACTCATATCTTCATTTTTGAACTCTGTCCCATTATCACTCCTAATTGTTTTGACTTTAAGATCAATTTGATTTTCAATTTTAGTGATAAAATCTTTTATTAATTGAGATGCCTCATTTTTATGAAGTAGGAAGAAGACCCATGTGAATCTAGAAAAGTCATCTATGATCACCAAACAATATTGTTTCTTTCCCATACTCATAACATGAGTTGGGCCAAAAAGATCCATATGAAGTAGTCTCAATAGAGAATTGTTGGTGTTCACCAACTTTAGCTTGTGAGACGATTTGTGTTGTTTTCCTTTAAGACATGCTGAACAGTGGTCAATAAAGTGGAATTCTTTTTTAGGTAAACTAATTACATGATTTCCCTTAACCAGTCTGTTCATATTTTTGAAATTTGTATGTCCCAATCGTCTGTGCCAAAGTTGTGATTCATCAAAAGATGCTTTTGATAGAAGACATGTTTCTTCTTGTGGAGATGCAGAATTCAGGTTAATGACATAAGTGTTATTCTTCCTCGGTGTTTTCAATACAACCCATTCTTCAGGAATTTGAAATCCTGGTCTCAGAATGTAGCAATGAGTGTCAGTGAAGTGAGTGGAATATTTCTTGTCACAGATCTGAGATACGCTGAGAAGATTGAAGTTCAGCTGCTCGCAGTAGTTCACTCGATCAAAGCTCAGCATTCCATTTGTCACAGATCCTTCACCTGAAATTCTACCACCTTGTGAATCTCCTCCAAATGCCACAGTAGTTCCTTGAATGTGCTTAAAGTCATGAAGGAGGGAACGATCTCCAGTCATGTGTCGGGAGCATCCACTGTCCACATACCATAAACTGTTGGACCTATATGAATGACCCTAGAAGCACAGAAAGAACTAATTAGACTGTGAAACCCAAGCCATGATGGTCTTGGGCTTACCGTTTCTATCCATGATGGTAACCTGTTGGTATTTTCCTTTAAATGGTGACTTTGATGATGGAATCATGTCTGTTTTGTTTCTAACAGATGAACGGTTAATCACTTCAACTGAAGAGTCAGATGAGTATTCAAACCTTTGATCCCTGTTCCTTTTCAAAAAGTTTATTCGTTTTTTGTTATCAACCCTTGGTTGAGACTTATAAAAATCATTAGTTTGTTTGAATGTTTGATTTTTATTTTTTTGAATCTGTTTGATTTTCTCGGGTTTCTCATCTCATCATCAGACTTAGAAACTCTATGATGATATCGACCATTGATTTTAGTTTTCTCAGACATGGGTGGAGAGATGGGTTTGTTCTGTGGTATTCTCAGTCCCTTTTGCTTGAAGAAACACTCAGATGTATTGTGATTTGTCATGTTGCAGACAGAACAGTATTTGTTGAAATAACAGTTCTTGGTGGAGTGGTTATTCATATCACAAATTGAACAATATTTGTTATAAAAGCATTTATCTGTTCTATGATTAGACCTCTCACACACTTCACAGTACATGTGTTTGTTTCTAGCTATTGATCCTGGTGTTGCTGATTTTGTAGTTTTGACAGATTTGGAATTAGATTCATTCCTTTGTTTTGATGAGACTTTCTGATCAACCTTGTTGGTAGATAGTTTCACTACACTACCGTCCTTGTTTTTCTGAGGTCGGTTATTCTTTCTTTGTCTTTTCTGAATTTCCTTTTCAAATTGGTTCACATACTCTTTGTTGAAAATATCAAAGCCAACTCCTTGCTTTGAGTTTGAAGTTTGAGGGTCCGAGTTTGTTTTAGTTTTGGTGGCCCGATAGACTTTTCTTTTGACTGATGGTGAAATAGTGTCTGATTTGCTTGAATTTTTAGGAGAGTTTATCTCATTATCAGATCTACTTTTAGTAGGTAGATTCACCCTTTTGGTTTTTATTTTCTTTTCTTGGGAAATTGCAGGGATGAATTTCACAGAAGGAACAATAGCCTTGATTGGGCTATTTGTTTTGATTTCTCCCACTGTCTTGTCAGAACACTCCTTGATTTTAACTGGGTGTCCTAACTTGATTTTATCCTCATTGGTTTCAATGTAAACGCTTGGTTTATTTTGAGGATTGGTGATTTGTTTTACTATTGTTTTAGGTTCAATAGTATTAGGTTCATTTTCTTGGGTGAGTGTGACAGAATTAGGCATGACAGTGTAGTTATCATTGTATGGTGGTGGACAAGAGTTATATCCAATACCAGACATGTCTTTGGGATCCTTTTGAGAATCAAGCATCTCTTGCAGCTTTACTGATGACTGTTGAAACTTTTCAAGTTTCAGTTCAGTAAGATTTAGATCAGTTTTAGACTGAGCTAGTTTTTCAGTCAGTTGCTCATTCTCAGCTGCAAGAGTGTACTTTTCACCATGCAATTTTTCAATGTCAGAGATGAGAGATTTAATTTAATTTCAAAGCCTTTTATTTCTCTCTTGAGCATCTCTGACTTGACCTTTTCTTCTTTGATTTTATCAGCCAGTTTATGATTGTGCTCTCTATACCTTTGAAGTTCATTTATGCATTTATCACTACAAAGGTTAGATTTTACCTCAGTCGGCATGGGAGTAGGTCCATCGTTGATGTGAGCCATAAGTGCATGATTTTGAAATTGAGGCTTTACTTCCTCAGCATACATGCTCCAATCACATACTCCATCCTGCCTAATAACAAGAGCATTTGCTGATGACTGATTGGTTCCATAAGCTTGATTGGTCAGTTGGGGTTGAGTCTGATGTGGTTGTTGATGATGATGAAGCTGTTGTTGATGACTATTTGAGTGAAAGCTTGAAGGTGTTAGTGATGATGACTGCACCTGAGAAGGCCTTTGAGCATTGTAGTTTCTTCTGGGAGCATTGCATTCTCTGGAGAAGTGACCAGTCATACCACAATTGAAGCATTTCACCTTTGATTTGTCGTATCCAAGTTTGGTGTTTTAATTGAGTTGAAGCTTTTTCCCTTTTCTGAAAAACTTCTTTGCTCTCATAGCAATCATGGCCATTTGCCATTGCAAGTCCATTTCCTCCACATCATCTGGGTCCATTTCTTCCAGATCTTCTTGAATCAGATGAGAGATGTAAGTCTTCCACCCAAATAGGCTTCAAAGCTGGCAACAAATGCATTGTAAGTTGCCTTTTGTTCTTCAAATTTTGTATCATCAGGAGCAGGAGTTGCGGAGAATCCTGATGTCTGAGTTGTTGAAGTTTATGTGGAAGTTGTTGATGGTCTATTGGATGGTGGTGCTGTAGTGAATCCAGTTGTTTTAGTTTGATCCCTTGAGGAGATGAAGTCATCTTCTTCAGTAATGAAGGCATTTTCCACAGAGTGGTTATCTGTGGGAAACTTGTATGCTTCAATTACTCTGGGACCTCCCAAATTTCTGCTTCTTTCATCAAGTTCCAAGGTTTCAATCTTCGCTATCATGATATCCAGGGTGGTGCTTTCCAAATCGAGAGTATTCTTCAGCATGGTTACATTTTGTTTCCAACTTTCAGGGAGACTATGTAACATTTTCTTGTTTAGATCCTTTGACTTGTAAGTTACCCCCATGATCTCTAAATCATTTACCAGCTGCACAAACCTATGCAACTGTTTAGAGATGGACTCCCCTTTGGAGTGATGAAATGTTTCATACTGATTCACCAGCTTGTCTTTGTTGATTTCAACCACTTCACTGCTTCCTTCGCACATGATTTGCAGTGCATCCCATACAGCTTTTGCAGTGCCATACTTTTCTAATCTTTTAAGTACATCCATTTTAAGTGCTTGAGTAAGTATGGAGTAGGCTTTGAGATCAATCTTGATCTTCTTGTAGTCATCATCATCAAGAGTTAGGTCTTCAATAGGGATTCTTGAAGTCTTGTACAGTGCAGCTTGATCTGCAGATAGAGTTACTGGAATGTGTGGGCCTTTGCATATTGAGATCCAATAATCAGGATCAACACCTGTAATATAGTTCATAAATCTGATTTTCCATTGTTTAAATTCAGATTTATGTTTGAGCATGGGTGGTTTCGAAGCATGACCAAGTTCAGAATAATTAAGAGAATCCATGGTTAACAGTGTCTTTTTAACTTGTTTTAGATTTGGATTTAAGTTGGATTTATAGTTAATTAGTCCAAATGATTCGACAGGTCAAACTTAGTTCCGTAACAATGAATCTGATAATAATATGTAGATTTTGGTCTTTGTTTCTGTGTTCTTGGTGTCTGTGCAACATGTACTATTTGTTCGAAGATGTGTTCTTCGGATGAACAGTAGCAGTTAAGTATATCAGTAAGTATTCAGTAGTATTACTGAAAAGAGATGTTAGAAACCTCTAAACAGCAACTCAATCACCAGATCAATTGGGTTAAACCTAGATCTGAGCAGATCTGAGTAATAACCGAGAGCCAAAGCTCTGATACCAATTGACTGGGTTTTGAGAATGATATTCTCAGTTGATGTGAATCAACAAGGATCGAATATGATGATTGAGTCAATGATTGAGTGGCGGAATCAAGCAATCAATGAACATAGAACACTTAATATACTCATAAATGCATACTTGTATTAATTAGATGAACTGTTACAAAGTAAATGCTAGGGTTTTTAGCATTCTACAGTAACAAGACAGCTAATCTGTATATTCTGATTGTCTATTCTTCGTGAAACACAAATGTTTCAGAAGTCTCAAAAGATGCAAAAAGTCACCTCACATACGAGGTTTCTAATCTATTTAGAGGCTGACTAACAGCTTGTACAAAAAGACTAAACTACCCTTAGTCTAAGTCTTCATCAGCATTTGTCTGTTGTTCATCCGTATTGACTAATGCGGATGAGTACTTCATCAGCAGCATTGGTGTATGGTCATCAGTATTTGTTAATGCGGATGAACAAACACGACCGCATTTGTTGCTGATCACCCTCATAGGTTAATGCGGATGAACAAATGGCTTGTCCGCATCTTATCAACTGTCCGCATTAGTTCATGCGGAAGAACAAATGCTTTGTCCGCATTTGTTCTTGGTCTTCCGTATTGACAAATGCGGATAGCTGACACTTGTTCTTTTCTTCTTATGCAGACTTCTGTATCCGTATTTCTTCTTGGACTTGGGGAGATTTCTAGCAGAACAACCATCCACCACTTGAATTGGCATGTATGATCCTTTCAGGGTCCAACATTCATGACAACATAGCCATAAGCATAACATGTAAGGATCACATAACCATATAGAACAACATTGTTTAGTTTCCCACAACCCGGGAACAAGTGTTCAAAAGAATGTTAATTGTTTAGTGGACTGCAACAATGTACAAAAGAATTGTTCATCATGTATGTTCAGTCTCAAAAATATGCTTCCTAGGGTCTCCACTAAAAGGCAGCACTCCTAGAACTTCAATTACCATGATCACCTGAAAAGAGATGCTCAAAACGGTCAACATAATTGTTGGTGAGCTTCGCAGGTTTTAAGTAATAAAATATGTTGAGATGAAAACAGTATGTAGGTTTAATAAGAGCTACCGCAACTACACTTATGTGTAGGCGGTTTTACCAGTTATAAATAGCTACAACCAAACCTATTCATCGGTTCCACACGAGAATTGATGGCTGTATAGAAAGCATTCCCAAAGCGTAAATAGTTTAAAATGACGTAGTAAGATCAACAAAGCGCATACGTATAGTTTACAACCAAACCAATCCTTATGTCCCATTACCGGGATTAAGGGTTGTATTGAAAGGTTTTCCATAGCATAATAAGTTTAACATGACGTAGCTAGATCCACAAAGCGCATACGTAATAGGTTACAACCAAACCAATCCTTAGGTCCCATTACCGGGATTAAGGGTTGTATTGAAAGGTTTTCCATAGCATAATAAGTTTAACATGATGTAGCTAGATCCACAAAGCGCATACATAATAGGTTACAACCAAACCAATCCTTAGGTCCCATTACAGGAACTAATGGTTGTATTGAAAGACAAGTTTCACATGACGTAGCAAGATCCACGAAGCGCATACGTATAGGTTACAACCAAACCAATCCTTAGGTCCCATTACCGGGACTAATGGTTCTAATGGATGCTCGGCAAAGAAGAACCACAAAGTAGACCCACAAAGAAGAACCACACCGCTGAGAGCATCCAAGGTCAATAGCATTCACAAGTAACATCATACAACACATAGCATCAAGGTAATAGCGCATAGTAATGTAAAGCCAGCAGGTAACTTACAAGGTAGCAACATAGCATAAAGTCAAGTGTCGTATTAGCATCATTCAACAAGATAAACAAGATAAGTTAACCATAAGAGTTGCAGCAAACTTCCACTAAGGAAGATGCTTGAAAATGTATTAAGTAAGCGAGCATTCTTTTCCCCCAAGTTTGAAAATGTTTAAAAGTTATATAAGCGTAAAAAAGGGCCACGAAACTCACTGAATAGATGATAAGCACGAATGATGAATATTCCCAATAGTAGAATGCTATGAACAGTCAACACGTATTGACAGTTACTGACAAGCATTAATAATGAGCATAAAGCATAAGATGATGTTCAATAGGTTCGGGCAGTTTCGGTTCGGTCGGGGGTAACACTTGCATGCAAACACACACAATAGATCTTATGTAGATCTAGATACTAGTAACATTGCCATTGTCGATAACATTTGTGTAAAAGTGTTACCACTGTCAGAAAAATACTAGGTAAGCGTTTGTGTTATGATTCGTTTGTTACAAATTGTAAAATTTTAAGTTGATTGGATTTGATATAACATTAATAAGTTTGATAGTGTTAGTCTTACAGATCGTCATCAACCATGGCAACCGCGTCGATGTCACCATAACATCACACGACAACACACACTGCACACCGGAATGATTCACACACAATGACTCCAATTGCACGATAGGACTGGACGCACGACTGGACACTCCATTCGCACGAATCAACTTTCAGTCATGCGAATCAGCTTCATTCGCACGATTGAACTCCCATTCGTACGACTAAGCACTCAGTCGTACCACACAGCACCCAATCGCATGACTGAACCTTCCATTCGCATGATTCAGCCTTCAATCGTGCGAATCAGCATCATTCGTACGACTGAACTCTCATTCGTGCGACTGGACCTTCAGTCGCGCGATACAAACAGCCGCACACATTCATCCGCATTGACTCAATCGCAAACACTCTCAATCGCATGCATTCAACCGCACGACACACCCATACGCGTGGACTCAGTCACATGACTCACTCAGTCGCACGGCTCAGTCGCCTGAATGGCCCAGTCGCCCTGTACAGCAGGTCGCGACTGCTGAAGCACCGAGCAGCGTCCAGCTGCTCCGAGCACTCGTTTTACACTCCAAGAACTTCCAGAATCCACATTCTAACATGTCTAAACAAGAAACACACTCAGAAATGCAACACACAAGCCCACACGACCTCATGTGCTCGAATGAACCCAAGCACCCGAAACCCTAGAAAACGCAGAAGTGAAATCGAGCAAGAAATGGGCGACCAAGGTCATCTACCTGCTTGAAACGTGTTGTCTAGGCTGTAATCGAGGTTCAACCGACGAAAACGAGACGAAAACGGGGCGGTTCGGTGCCAAGATGAAGTAGAAAAGTGAAGAAGAAGGGAGTGAAGAAGAAGAAGCAGAATGTGAAGGCTAAAGGCTGGTGTGGGGTATTTATACCCAGCTTAGTTTAGTAATTTGTCAAGTTTAATCCCTGCACTTAGCCCCCGAGTCCCCAAACTTGTTTCGGTTGACAACGACGTAGATACACGCTTTATATCAATTATAAGGATGTGTTTAATGTTGTTTATATCTTGAATATGTTGTTGTTAATGATGTTTATATTATATAACATAATATAATTAGTGATGTCGGTGGTGATATTCGTGAGCGTTTTGGATGATGTGATTGCAAATATTGATAACACCAATGAAACGGAAAACAATTCAAACATGATGTTCTTACGAATAATCTATAAAGATAAAAAATGAAATCTCTAAGGATAGTTAACGTAATTTTACGTTAAATGACGGACCTTGAGGTGACGGATGTCACACATACATACATACATACATACATACATACATATATATATATATATATATATATATATACACACACACATATATATATATATATGTGTGTGTGTGTGTGTACATACACACACACACACACACACAGATATATATATATATATATATATATATATATATATATATCTGTGTGTGTGTGTACATACATATATACATACATACATACATACATACATACATACATACATACATACATACATACATACATACATACATACATACATACATACATACATCTATATATATATGTATGTATATACATACATATATATATATATATATATATATATATATGCACGTACATATATATACATATACACACACAAGCATAACCACCCGTGTGTTACACGGGTTAAAAAAATTTAAATAAACAGAAATAAAAATGATCAATGACTATTAATAAGTTTGTAATATGCACGCATGTAAACAAACAAACAAACAAACAAACCCAGTATATCCCGCTCAAGAGCAGGGTCTGGGAGGGGTAGGTGTAGGCAAGTCTTTCCTCCACCCAGATAGGTGGAGAGACCGCTTCCAAAGAGACCCCCGACTCACTGTCAAAAGCCATAACGCTAGCGAATTAGTATATAATCAAAGATACGATAAATGAAACGATAAATGATACAACACACAACATACAACATACAGTAAAATATCACCAGAAGGAAACAAATGAACAAGCATACATCATAGAAGCAGCAAGCCCCTTAAAAGGGCAGAAGCGGGCTACATACACAACAAGCCCCGCAACACGCAATCAAAAAGTCCGTTCCTAGATGCAGAACCCATTAAAAGTCCTTAATTTTAATTCTACGCCTCCACTCACTCCTATCATCGATCATGTGCTCGGAGAGGTGCAAGTGTACCATATCTTTCCTAATTATCTCTTCCCAAGTCAACCTAGGTCTTCCTCTACACTTCCTACCCTCTAGTATGATGTTCTCGACTGCTCTAACCGGTGCAGCCATTGGTCTTATCTTGACATGCCCAAACCATCTTAATCTTCCCTCTCGTATTTTATCTGCAATAGAAGCCACTTCTAACTTCTGACGAAACACTTCATTTCTTATCCGATCCATTTTTGTGTTTCCACACATCCACCTCAGCATTCGTATTTCTGCAACCTCTATTTGTTTCTCGTGCGATTTCTTTATGGCCCAGCAGTCTGTTCCATATAGCATAGCTGGGCGTACTGCCACTCTGTATAGTTTTCCCTTTAGTTTCGCTGGAAACCTCTTATCACATAGAATTCCTGATGTTGCTCTCCACTTGCACCATCCTGCTTGAATGCGGTGCGCTACATCGCTGTGTATCTCCCCGTCCTCCTGCAGGTACGAGCCCAGGTATTTGAACCTAGACGTTCGTGGGACCGGCATACCCTGGATACTGACTTGGGTGTCGTCTTCCGCCTCGTCACCAAAGTTGCAATGCATGTATTCCGTCTTTGAGCGACTTATCCTTAATCCTCTGTGCTCTAGTGCTGCTCTCCACTGCTCTAGCTTGTCGTTAAGCATCGTTTTAGATTCTGATATTAATACAATATCATCCGCAAAAAGCATGCACCACGGGGCTGACTGTTGTATAGATTTGGTCATCTCATCCAACACTACTGTGAAGAGAAATGGGCTCAGTGTAGATCCTTGGTGGAGTCCCACTTCCACTGAGAAGGTGTCTGTGTCTCCTACCGGTGCTCGCACACACGTTTTTGCCCCGTCATATATATCCTTAATTATTTTGATATACCTCTCTGGTACCCTTCTAACTCGTAGACTTTCCCAGATTAGTTGTCGCGGAACACTGTCATATGCCTTTTCTAGGTCGACGAATACCATATGAAGGTCCCTTTTCTTTTCTCTATATTTCTTCATTAATCGCCTTACGACGTGTATGGCTTCTGTTGTAGAGCGTCCTGGCATAAATCCAAATTGGATTATCGCTATCTGAGTTTCCCGTCTAATTCTCATGTCAATAACTCTTTCCCATAATTTCATCGTGTGACTCAATAGCTTTATTCCCCTGTAGTTTTCGCAACATTGAACATCTCCTTTCTTATATACGGGGACTATGACACTGGTTCTCCACTGTTCTGGCATCTTCCCTGTCTTAAAGATAGTGTTGAATAAGTCTGTTAACCATTGGAGACCCTCATCACCCAAGCATTTCCACACTTCAATCGGTATGTTGTCTGGCCCCACTGCTTTAGCCCTTCCCATTTTCTTCATAGCTCTTGTAACTTCGTCAACTGTGATGCTTGTACAATAGCAGTTGTTTTGTTGCATTGTTTGTGTTGTTCTATCTATCTCAGTCTGTTGACTTGGGTTCTTTATGTTGAAAAGGTTATCGAAGTAAGTTTTCCATCTCACCTTGATGTCTTTCTCCTTCACCAAAACCTTTCCATCCACAGCCTTTATGAACTTCACCATTCTCAAGTCTTGTCTTCTACTTTCTCTTGCCTTGGCTATCTTAAACATGTCATGCTCTCCTTCTTTCGTCTCTAATCGTTTATACATCATCTCGTACGCCGTGTTCTTTGCCTCTGACACCGACTTTTTTGCATGTCGCTTCGCCTCTTTGTATTTTTCTTTTAGCTCTGCGCGTTTTTCCTCATTGTTACAGCGTATAAGCTCTCTAAAACTTTTTTGTTTGGTTCGTATCTTTTCCTGTACATTTTCGTTCCACCACCAGGATTCCTTATGACCGACTGTCATTTTTGTTGTAACTCCAGGCGTTTCTTTAGCTGCTTGGATAAGCCTAGTTGCCATATCCTCCCACTTTTGGTTTGCGTCTTCCTGTGGTCCAGTCTGGTTCAGTGGTATGACCTTATCTCTAAAAATGTTAATCTTTTCATCTTTAAGCTGGCCCCATCTGATCGTAAGTCTGACTCTCTTGTTCGGTAGGGCAATTTGTCTCTTGAGGCGTATATCCGCCACCAACATATGGTGTTGTGTCACAACTGACTCTCCCGGTATTGCTTTACAGTCCTTCCACGAGCTATGATCTTCTCTCCTCGTCAATATATAGTCTATCTGCGTGTGTCTTCCACCGCTGCTAAACGTGATTAGATGCGATTCTCTTTTCTTAAAAAACGAATTAATGATGCCTAGGTCATGTGCTACTGCAAAGTGGAGAAGCTCCCTACCGCCGTCATTCCTAAGACCATACCCGTATCCTCCATGCACCAGTTGGAAATGCTCATTATCCTTACCGATATGTCCATTAAAATCTCCTCCTATGTATATCTTATCTTCTCTCGGTATGTCGCCCATAACGTGATCTAAACTCTCCCAGAACTTCTTTCTTTCCGTTTCTCCTAGTCCAACATGGGGTGCATATACGCTAACTACTGCCACTACCTCATCCCCTATTACTATTCTTAACAACATAATTCTATCATCGTATCTTCTCACCTCCACAACATTATCATGAAGTTCCTTAGCAACATAATTCTATCATCGTATCTCCTCCTATGATCTCGGGGCAGCATAATAGCTCCTGCTATCTATTATACCTGACAGAGTCCACTAAAAGTACTAGAAAAACATGGACAACACAGAAGAAAGAAATGCAGCACAAGTATAGCACAATCAAAAGGGAACAGTCCCACGAGGTCAACAATACGCTAGGAGCACACAAACAAATCAAGACACAGAAAAAAAAATCAAATCACACGATGCCGGTAGCCCTAACAAAGACCACAAGAAGTTAATCAAAAATAGCAACAATGATCACCACTTCACACAATGACACACTATCCTGAGTATAGATTCAAATAAGCCAATAAAAACTTATCTAGAGAACAGTTCTAAGATTGACCAGAAATGAAGACAACAAGCCCCAAATGCTCAACACACAAACTCAACCAACAATATACAACTTACTCAGTAATTATTAGCAAAACAGTAACAATTATACAACTAATCAGCAAGTTATAACAACTAATCAATTAGGCTCAAACCACAGAACTACTCGGTCAGCAGAGAAATAGACAAGAATTATATCAGACTCAAGAAGAATAAAGAGCAGAGAACCCTCATCTATAGTCCAAGTATTAACGCTAATGGGCAGTTGATTCCCGTATGTTAGTACTCCCATGGGAACTCACTAGCGAAGGGACTTGCTACAGAATTGGGTTAGAGACCTTACAGTGAGAACGCCCAATACCAGTGAATCTAGAATACAGATCTGAAGCTATCTCCTATGAAGTTTCTGCAACAATGTGGTGCAGATTCGAACCTGCCAATTAGCGACTGGTATTCGCTGTGGAACCTGTTCAACTGCTAGCGACTGCCAATTTGGTTTAGAGTTATAAACCCAATAAAAATCCAATAAAAATCCCAATGCTTCTTCCCTACCACAAACTCAAACCAATCGAAGCTCTCTCGAACTCTCAATGCTTTCTCTGCTCACACACTCGAACTCTCCTTCTCAAAATCAATCGGTCGATGATGTGTTTGGTGTCGGTCGAAGGTGATTTGTGGTCGATGGTGGCTGTCGATTGAGGATGAAGATGCGATTTGCGGTTGGTCGGTTTGATGATGATGATTGATGGAGGTCGCGGATGACAGATTGGTGGTCGATGGTGGTGTCGGAGGTGTGAATCCCTCTGAGGTGAAGCTAGCCGGCGGTGGCGGTGGTGTTGATCGGTGACCGGTGGTAGAGCAGCGAGAGAGAGAGAGAGCCGTTGAGAGAGAGAGAGAGAGAGAGCCGGTGGTAGAGCAGCGAGAGAGAAGCTTGCCTGTCGGTGGCGGTGGTGTTGACCGGTGACCGGTGGCCGGTGGTGTTGACCGGCGGTAGAGCAGCGACAGAAAGAGAGAGAGAGAGAGACGTTGAGAGAGAGAGACGTTTAAAAATATCTAAAAACCTTTTTTTATACAAAATTTTAACCAGATTCAGTCAACAACTTCTCAAACTTAAAAGTTAATATTTTTAAAATACTCCCTTGCATTGTATTGTTCTATAATTAAATATGTAACAATTAAGGATATATAACATATATGTTTTATAAGATAAAATATTAAAAGAATAAGATAACAATTCTTTTAGTTGAACAATACCTCCTCATCAATTACAATAAACTCAATAGAGCAAGTTTCTACCGTGTTATTATATATTGGCTGCCTCCGTAAACGAATCACATCATGATATGTTGTGATCTTTTAAAAAAGTTAATTCTTATATAGATGATATCCTGTTGAGCAAGGTAATTTGATGGTTTATCAATAACACAAAAACCAGTATTACATAAATAAAAAATGAACAAAGTGAAGGTTATAATCGTAGGATAAAAAATACCAGTGTTAAGGTTTATCATTTAAAACTTGTTCTTTAAAATCAAATTGTATGCATACGAAATGATTTAAAAATAATGATTGTGTGAATACTGGAGAAATACGAGAAGTTCTTCACTCAAAATACCTGAACTCTTTTATCATAGGAGAAGTTATTTCATATATTTCTTAAATATCTTTATTAGTGGAAGAAGAGTAAATAGAAAGAAAAAAGTTGTATATATACAATAAAATAATGATATAATGTTATGTAATACAAGTAAATATTATATGATATTGTTAAAATATAGAAGATTTTTAAAAGGGCGAGTATTATACATTTGTCTTCTTTTTTCTTTCACTTGGTTATGTTTCACGAGTCTTTCGTAATATAATTTTTAATACAACAACATAACTAACCTATAATTATTAAATGTGAAAAATAGGAGCAACACTCCTTTTACTCAGGTGATGTTCTATTGGGATTTTCTAACAATGTTTTTAACGAGACAACATGTCTAGACGTCCTAAGTTGATAACAAATAGAGTGTTATAAACATATTTTTATAGTTATCAAAAATTATAGAGGTAACCTTAATTTTTATTATAGACATACTTGTAAGGTCTTAAACTCGAGAGACCTCATAGTTACTTAGTTATATCATAACATAATTGTTAAACTAAAAACTTCATTACATAACAAGAAATACCTTAAAAATCATGTTTAAGAGTAAGTCTAAATCATGCCACTATTTACTTGTGATATACTAGACATAAAGTCACAGTTCTAATCATGAGACTTCTTATATTTTTGCCTACCAATATGTTATATCCTATAGTATGGTATTATGTTGGCTCCCACAATACCACAAGGTAGGACTTATTTGTGTCCATAAGTACCATCTTACCTCCTATGTTGTTGTAATGAGTTACCTCCATCCTTCATTACAATTTAGATGATTCTTTGTGACAAACAGGACCCGTGTAAGAACTATAATATTTCTTATGCCAACATAGCGCAAACATACATTAATCTTCATTATATTTTTTAATATTTAGTTTATGCTTAATAATCTATGTCATTGAAAAAATCAATGCTTTTAAGAAAACAATGTTATTTTAATCTTAAAGAAAATAATTTTATTTTAATCTTGAACAAACATCATAACATACATATTCTTATATTGTAGTCAAGCTATAACACATAGTCATCATTAAGAAGTCATACTCACATAACATAACACTTCATCAAGGCTACTTTGGAGTTTTAGTTTTTGAAAGTAATGTTTCAATATACATCTCACTTATAAACAAGTAAGAATAGTGTCACACCCTCAAAATCCACGTGCAGGTTTTTACCGCTAGCCGTGTGATCAAACCAAGATCCCAGTCATTAGTTACTTAGAAAGACACTATATGCAACATTTAAAATAAATCTGAGTTTGTAACTTTAAAACATTTACGGAAGCGTGTTGTAAATAAGTTAAAATCAAAATACTAGAAATGTAACTTGGCAAAACACGCGCCAAATCATAATATAAACCAAAGGTAAACCATTCAAAAAGTAAATGAAATCATTTTTCTAATTGTATATGCTTGACCCGTGCGTGCTCCTACGACTGCTGTTAACATCGACCTGAAAATAGCATACTAAAGAGTCAACACAATAGTTGGCGAGTTCAAAAGGTTGCATTTAAATAATCAGTATTAGTTGTAAAACATAAGAAGTGCACTGAAATAGATAGCTAGTCTATATTCATAAGTAATACCTATAGTGATTTCGCGATCGAAGCTAACATGTGTTTCGTTTGTTTGCCTCCCATCACAACCTACCAAGTTATGACTATGTTTGTGTTTAGGACAATATCGCACCCGTTTGACTTTGAGTCGCACAGGTGGGGCTTGTCAGGCCCAGTAGTACCACCCAACATTTCTCGCTAGTTATCATTATTAACGATCCAAAAGTGCGAGGACTTTCATGGTATGCTACACTATGTCATACTAACACAACTTATCAATGTAAAACGTTTGTAATGTAAAACAATATGCTATCTCCCCCAAAAGGAAGTAAGTAAAAACAATGGGGCATGAACTCACCTGGTGCATAACGAACAATAACACAGAAACTAACGATGGATGGAAAGACAACCCTTCAAAGGTTACCTAGAACATGCAAGTACATAAGTACATGTACACAGAAAGCTTAACAACCCTAGGTGCTCAATAAACATGTTGACCCAAGGTTTTGGAAAACAATACTCATTTGACCTAGTTGACACGTTTGACCCTGTAAAGTCCAGATTCTGATCGATCGAACTTCGTTTGAATATTGCACTTGATTTTACGCGAAGACGGGTGCTCACTCTACTTGAATGCAATCGAGATAACAAGGTACTTCTAATGTTTATAACAAAATCATTGTAATTGAAATGTATATATGATGTTGAATGATTACAATGATAATCGATAAAATATCGATCTCACCCGAGGGTGGAAAAATCACAAACGTGATCTGCTCGATTTGAGCGAAAATACACAACAAAACACACAAAAACTATTTACACTTGTTCTCGGTAAAATGTGGCACACGCCTAACTGTGCTCGCATGCACATATATATACATGCATTGAACTTTTCGCATGCATGTGGTTCCAACCACATTTTCGCATGCATGCACCTTGTCTTCCTTTCGCATTATGTATTCGCATGCATATGCGACTTGTCTGCCTTTCGCATACATGCATTTTTGCATGCATGCGAGTTGTCTTCATTTCGCATCGCATGCATGCATGCAGCTACTTTTTGCACGTGTTGTTTCCAACATGCATTTTATCACATGAACTTGAAGTTGTTCATCTAATATGAGTTAAAACTATATTGTAATCCAAATGTTTAATCCTTACAATCTCCCCCTTGGATTATGATATAGTTTTCAGTTCTTCAATCTTCAACAAAACCTTTCTCATGAAGGTTCTCGCATGAGCGGAAATTGAATTTGATGTAACTTTTAAGCTTCAACTCTTCATAATATCATTCAATTCAATTCCATTTTGTGTGTGTTCTCGGTCTCGAATAGAGCATTGATGAAACCGGATAAACTTTCAACAAAATTAACTAACCTTTTGAATTGTTTAATGTCCTCGAACAGAAGATCGCGGAATGAAATTCTATGTATCAAGAGCAACACCTTGCTCTAATACCAAATGTAAAGTCCAGATTCTGATCGATCGAACTTCGTTTGAATGTTGCACTTGATTTTACGCGAAGACGGGTGCTCACTCTACTTGAATGCAATCGAGATAACAATGTACTTCTAATGTTTATAACAAAATCATTGTAATTGAAATGTATATATGATGTCGAATGATTACAATGATAATAGATAAAATATCTATCTCACCCGAGGGTGGAAAAATCACAAACGTGATCTGCTCGATTTGAACGAAAATACACAACAAAACACACAAACTATTTACACTTGTTCTCGGTAAAATGTGGCACCCCCCTAACTGTGCTCGCATGTACATATATATACATGCATTGAACTTTTCGCATGCATGTGGTTCCAACCACGTTTTCGCATGCATGCACCTTGTCTTCCTTTCGCATGATGTATTCGCATGCGTATGCGACTTGGCTGCCTTTCGTATGCATGCATTTTCGCATGCATGTGAGTTGTCTTCATTTCGCATGCATGCATGTAGCTACTTTTTACGTGTGTTGTTTCCAACATGCATTTTATCACATGAACTTCAAGTTGTTCATCTAATATGAGTTAAAACTATATTGTAATCCAAATGTTTAATCCTTACAGACCCGTTGGTGATATATTAATTTAAATCCTATTTAATCAAGGGTAGTAATGCATCATACATGATAATCATACAAGTAGTTCACATATGTCACATCATAAACTCAAGTTCTACCAAGATCATCATACTACATTAGTATATCATAATCACATTAATAAACAAGATTCATACCAACTAACATACCTAATAATGATCTATTACAATCCCAATATGATCCTATAATCTCCTAACATAATCCGTCATCATGTATAGTCAATAAGAATTTAGATTTTCCAAATGATCAACCAAGAATCCATACAACTCAATTAACACATTTCACCACATTAGACATCATCCATAAGCATTCTAACATGAACCTAACATCATAAACATGCCCAAATCATCATATCCAATGTTCTTCAAAAATAAAGTTTCCCTTTTGGGAAAGTAACACCCAAACTCGACCTAACATCCAATTAATTCATAAATTCATAAACTTCATACCTAATCAAGTTCATAGCATTCATCTAAACATGATAATCATCATTAATTCATCATAATTCCCAAACATCATACATAAAAGTTTCTACTTATAGAAAGGTATGAACAATAACTAGATTTCATGATTTTTCTTGCACAATCCATGTAAACTAACTTCAAAGCAATACAACTAACATCATAGAATCATCAATAACCCATCAATTGCACAATCTCATGATCAAATGTTACTATTTTGGGTAAGGTAAGAAATAGGTCATCAAAATCATGGATTTCTTGCACAATCAATCTAGATGAACATTTATATAACCTAATTAACATCATATCATCATCAAATCATCATCAGTTTCAACTTTTCATGCATAATTTCAAATTAGGTTCATCAAGTATCAAAAACTATGAAAAACATGATAAAACCTACCTTTAGACGTTTAGAAATCAAGAATTGAATGTGCTAACGTGTTGTAATGATTGGAACCAAGCAAAATCGGATGAACTAGTGTGTTCTTGGATCAAAATCACAAAGGGGATGGGTGTTTGGTGTTGAAATCGGCCGAATGGGGTTAGGGGGCTAGAGTTTGGGTTTTGTTCAAGTTACCTTAATAAAAGTTTACCATTTAACCCTTGTTTAATAACCTTTTGTAAAAATTAATCTTTTAGCACCTTTTTAATAGTTTTAACTACAAATACAAGTATTATTTGTCAATAATAACAATCATACTCATTTCTAACTAATAACAAAACTCATGAAACATATATATTACACGTAGTCAAGTTATTAAGTAAAATTTACAAATAATATTTAAAATCTATAAATTTCATAACAACAAATTAATAATCTATATTATTAATTAAGTTATTATTTAATAGCCATTGTTAATTATTATTAAGTCACCAACGTTCAATGACAACTAGTGTGTGCTCACGACAGTGTATGCAAGATCTAACGGAACTAACGGAGTTTGGTAACGGAAAAGTACCGAATGTCATATTGTCCCCATGTTTACACGGTTGTGTTTATGTTACATCATTGGTTTACTGCATTGGCACAAGAAAATCAAGTGAGTTTTTAAGTGAGTTGTCACATCATCCTCATGATGAAAGAAATTTCTTCCTGAAATTTAATCATTACCTTCGCCGGTAGTAGTCGTTGTTTCAAACAAATGAGGATACTTGAGCTTCAACTGATCCTCATGCTCCCACGTGAACTCCAATCCACGTCTTGAGTTCTAGCGAACCTTGACATTTGGGATCTTGCTTTGCTTCAAGGTCTTAACCTCTAGATCCATCATGTTAACCGGTTCTTCAATAAATCTCAATTGTTCATCTACTTGTATTTTCTCGAGCGGTACAATCATAGTTTCGTCAGATAAGCATTTCTTCAGATTAGAAACGTGAAACAAATTATGAACTCTACTCAGTGAATCAGGCAGATCTAATCGATACGCCAATGGACCTATTCTTTCCAGAATCTCAAACGGTCCAACGTATCCCGGATTAAGCTTGCCTCTTTTGTTGAATCGAAACACACCTTTCCATGGTGAGACCTTTAATAAAACTTTATCTTCTACCTGAAACTCCAAAGGTTTCCTTCGCTTATCAGTGTAGTTCTTTTGTCTGTCTCAGGCTGTAGCCATACGGTTTCGTATCTGCACTATCTTCTCAGTAGTCTCATGTACCAATTCAGGGTCAGTCAATTGACTATCACCAACTTTTGCCTAACAAACAGGTGATCTACACATTCACCCATACAATGCTTCAAATGGTGCCACCTTAATGCTAGTATGATAGCTATTGCTGTATGAAAACTCCACCAATGGTAGATGAACCTCCCAATTATTCCCGAAATCTATCACACAAGCGTGCAACATGTCCTTCATGGTTTAAATAGTACGCTTGCTTTATCCATTTGTCTGTGGATGATAGGCTGTTCTTATATCCAGACACGTACCTAAAGATTTCTGTAATGATTGCCAGAAATAGGATGTAAAACGAGCATCACGGTCAGAAATAATCGAGATTGGTACTCCATGCCGAAAGACCGCTCCCTTCAAGTAGATCCGAGTTAACTTATCCATCTTTTCTGTTTCCTTGATTGCCAAGAAGTAAGCAGACTTAGTTAATCGATCCACGATCACCAATATCGTGTCACAACCACTAGGAGTCCTGCGTAACTTAGTAATGAAATCCATAGAAATTTGTTCCTACTTCCATAGAGGAATCTCAGGTTCTTGCAGTAACCCAGATGGCTTCTGATATTCCACTTTAACCATAGACAGATCAAACACTTGCTCACATATGTAGCTATGTCTGCCTTTATATGAGGCCACCAATAGTGCGCTTTAAGGTCGTGATACATTTTGTCAGAACAAGGGTGTAAAGGTACCTATAGCCTATCCATGAAGTAATGAATTCCATCGGATTTCACTTCCAACTGTTTGTCCATCCCATATAAACATTTGGATCTAACATTTTCTGCTTTCAAAGCTTCCATCTGAGCTTCTTTGATTTGTTCAGGCAAGTGAGTTCTAATCATAAGCTGCAAAGCTCGCACTCATCGAGGTTTGACGGTCTCCTTTCTGCTCAAAGCATCAGCGACTACATTTGCCTTCCCTGGGTGATATTTAATAACACAGTCGTAATCATTTAGCATTTCCACCTAGTTTCATTGCCTCATGTTCAGCTCTTTCTGCTCAAAGATATGCTGAAGACTCTTATGATCGGTGTAAATAGTATATTTGGTACCATACAAGTAATGTCTCCAGATCTTCAAGGCAAAAACCACTCACCTAGATCCAAGTCATGGGTGGTGTAGTTTTTCTTGTGTACCTTCAGTTGTTTCGAGGCATAAGCTATCACCTTGTCATATTGCATCATGACACAACCAAGTCCTTGGATAGAAGCCTCACAGTAAATGACAAAATCATCACTTCCTTATGATAATGCTAATATCGATGCGCTACAAAGTTTTGTTTTAGTAACTTGAAAGATTCTTCTTGACTCTCTCTCTATTTAAATACAATACCTTTATGAGTCAAGGAAGTGAGAGGTTGAACGATTTTTGAAAATCCCTCAATGAAGCGTCGATAGTATCCTGCCAGTCCAAGGAATTGACGTATCTCACTAGGCGTTTTAGGAACCAACAAATTCTTAATTGCTTCCATCTTTACAGGAGCTACATGGATTCCTTTCTTATTCATAATGTGACCTAGAATTTGTACCTCTCATATCCAGAAGTCACACTTAGAGAATTTAGCATATAATTGTTCTCTTTTCAACACTTCTAGGATTAACCGTAGGTGCTCTACATGTTCCTCTTTGGTCTTGGATTAGATCAATATGTCATCAATAAACACAATAACAAATTGATCAAGGTAGGGTTTGCATACACGGTTCATGAGTTCCATGAACACTGATGGTGCATTAGTCAACCTAAATGGCGTGACCAAGAATTCGTAATGGTCATAGTGAGTCCTGAATGTTGTCTTTGAGATTTCTTCTTATCTAACTCTCAACTGATGATAACCAGACCTTAGATCAATCTTATAATAGTAACTGGATCCCTAAAGTTGATCGAACAGATCATCAATATGAGGTAACGGGTACCGATTCTCGACTATGATCTTGTTCAACTCCCTGTAGTCAATGCACATCCAAAATGTGTCATCCTTCTTCTTAACAAATAAGACAGGGGATCCCCAAGGCGATAATCTAGGTCGAATAAGGCCCTTATCCAATAGCTCCTGAAGTTGTGCCGATAACTCCTGTAACTCATTCGGTTCTAACCAATAAGGTTCTCTAGCGATTGGGGATGCACCGGGAGTCAACTTAATCTGGAATTTCATTTGGTGATGGGGGTTAGTCCAAGAAAATCCTCTAGAAAAACCTCCGGAATGTCATGAACCACCGAAATATTCTCTATCTTCTTCTCCTCTTGTTGCTTGTCGGTTACAAGGGCTAGTATGGCTAAGCGACCCTTGTGTACCACTTCTGCGCCTTCATGAATAGGATGATACCTATCAAAGCACCACTCTTCTCACCTTTAACTAAAAGAATCTCTCCATCCTTGAGAAGAATACGAATGACCTTCTCGTGACAAATGACCTTTGCCTGCTTCTCGGATAGCCAATCTATGCCCACGACCACATCGAAACTACTAAGTGTAACAGGCATAAGATCGACAGCAAAAGTATGGCCAATATGTTCTATCATGCAACCCTTAAGGATGTGTGTAACAAAGATTTGCTTACCATCAGCTAATTCTATAGTGTACTTAGACTCCAACGTAGAAGGCATATCACTTAAAAGACTACTAAATTTAGTAGAGAAAATTCCTATCGGCTCCAATGTCAAACAGTATAGAAGCAAAATGACCAATTAACAAGAAATTTTCATGTAACAGTAGTAGGGTCATTTAAGACCTCACCTGAACCCATAACAAAGGCTCTTCCCTTAGCTCCACCGTTGTTACCACCATTGTTGGCACCATTACCAGGGTTATTATTGTTCTTTCCTTCGTTCCCAGCTCCATTGCCATTCTTTTTTAGCTGAGGTTAGTTCCTCTTATAATGCCTTTCTTTTTCACATTCAAAGCAGCCTTTTGGTGTTTCCTGTGTTTGTTATGCTTCTTCATCAGTTCGCCACGATAGTCTTTCGCTGCGTGCCCTAGCTTTCCACACATCTGACACTTGAAGTTGTCACACTTGCTGGTGTCATGGTAGTTTCATTGGTTACATTTAGGATACCTCCCCACGTATCCTCCTTGTCCTTGGCTTGTGGTGGCTTTTTGATTGAAACCTCGGTTGTTATCAAACTTCCTTAGTTGTTGCTAATGTTGTTATTGTTGTTAGTTGCCCGAAGCAGAACCCTTGTTTTTGGACAATCCTACTTGCATTTGTTGTCTGGTACACTCACCACCGCACCCCGTTTAGGCAGCTTACCCTGTTCCACTGCCTGGTCGGTCAACTTATGGGCCAACTGAATCACCTGCTGGATTATTATGGGGTTGGAGGCAGTAATCATGCTTTGGATTTGAGGCACCAAACCACGTAAATACAGATTTATCCTTTTATGCATCGGGGTCACCATCTCGGGGCATAAAGTCGCCAGCTCATGAGACCAGATAGTATAGGCCTCAATCTCAGAACCTTGCATCTTCAGCTGTCACAGCTCCATTTCCATCTTTTGCACCTCATCATGAGGGCAATACTCCTCAATCATCATTGTCTTGAACTCATCCTAGGGAAGGTCATTTACCATTGCCTGACCCAACATTTGCACCTGGGCATTCCACCAGGAGAGTGTTGCACCTTCCAGTGTCCCGGTCGTATATTTTACTTGATCAACCGGCGAGCAGCTATATTTGGCGAAGACTGACTCCGTCTTCCCAAACCACCTCACCAGTCCTACAGCCCCTTTAGCTCCAATGTAGGTATGGGGCTTGCAATCCATAAAGGATTTATAGGTACAGGGTGGGGGTCATGTTCCAACAAACCAAAACAGTTATTTTAACATTTTAAACAAGCAACTAGAGCATTCATGAAGTCACTTGTATCATTTACCTGCTGGCTGTGCAGTGTGCACTGCAGCCACTACCACCATAGGTGTTTATTTATTAGAGCAGCTAGTTCCGCGGGGGTCATGTTCACTGCTGCCGCGCCTCGTCCACGTCCAACACCACGTCTAGCGCCACGTCCACTGCCACATCTTCTTCCGACTCCTTCCATTTTCACTTTACATTCACAAACACAGTAATAAGCAACGTCTAACATATTAATCTCATTCAGGTGTAGTAAATAATAAGGAAATAACGAAGTTCATCAACCATAACATTTATAATCAAAATAATAACCAAAGATAAATAGATTGTAAGTAATTCACAAAATATTCAATTAATGTCAAAATTTTCAGTTTTTCAGTTGTGTGGGAAACAACCCTTCCCAGATAGCTTTCAAAGAAAACACTACGCAGTCAAAGTTAGATAAATTATAGAAACTCAGTCTGCTACTTCAGATCCATCACTATCGCCGTCCTCTCCAGTCGGTGCCTCCTCATGTCCTTCTGGTTCTTCTTGGGGCTCCTCCATCGGGCCTCCTCAGGTTCGAGAAGGTTCTCTAGTTGGATTATACGCATTGAAGCCTCATGTAGCTCGTTCCAGGTCAAGTTTAGAGAAGCAGTCAGTACAGCAACATGTTCATGTATGGCCTGAATCTCCCCGGCCTGTCTATCCTGTCGTCCCTTCATATTGTGCCATGATTCTTCCATCTCATCATACAGCCTGCTGATGAACGTATGCTTATCATGCAAACCATCAATCTTATCCTCAAAGTCTCATCGCAGCCTATCATATGAAGCCACCATAGCTGCTATAGCTCTAATAGGGGTACAAGGTAGGGGTAATAACTCAGGGTTTCTACTAAAAGAGGAAAGGTATACTGAATGTACTCCTTCTCCAACATCTGGATGAGTGTGTTGCAATATGATGCCCAATTGCAAGGATCAGACATGTCTCGTTCGATCATGGGTTCACAAGGGTGATATGTGCCAGACATATATATAGGTGGTCGAGATCTAGTGTCCTTAGTATGAGCAGAATCAGTAGGAACCTTGGGTTCCTTTCCTGGCCTATGTCATGTAGGGATGAAGATGATGATGATGTCATACTACAGGGTACGTGATATGCGTGGCAATAAGTATAAGGTAAAGAACAAATAACAAGTAACTAATAAATTGTGCAGTTATAGACTAGTGTGTATGCAATCCTGGTTCCCTATAACCAATAGCTCTGATGCCAATCTGTCACATCCTTAAAATCCATGTGCGGGGTTTTACCACGAGGCGTGTGATCAAATCAGGATCCCAATCATTAGTTACTTAGAATGACATTATATGCAACATTTAAAATAAATCAGAGTTTGTAACTTTAAATCATTTGCGAAAGCGTTTTGTAAATAAGTTAAACTTAAAGTACTAGAAATGTAACTTGGCAAAACACATGCCAAACCATAATATAAACCAAATGTAAACCATTCAAAAAGTAAATGACATCAATTTTCTAAATGCATATGCTTGAACCGTGTGTGCTTCTACAGTATTTGTTAACATCGACCTGAGAATAGCATACTAAAAGAGTCAACACAATAGTTGGCGAGTTCAAGAGTTTGTTTTTAACATAATCAGTATTAGTTGTATAACATAAGAAGTGTACTGAAATAGATAGCTAGTCTATATTCATAAGTAAACACTATACTGATTTCACGATCAAAGCTGACATGTATTTCGTTTGTTTGCCTCCCATCACAACCTAACAAATTGTGACTGTTTGTGTTTAGGACAATATTGCACCCGTTTGATCTTGAGTCGCACGGGTGGGGCTTGCAGGCCCAGTAGTACTACCCAGGATTTCCCACGACTTATCATTATTAACGATCCGAAAGTGTGAGGGCTTTCATGGTATGCTACACTATGTCATACTAACACAAGTTATCAATGTAAAGCGTTTGTAATGTAGAACTGTATGCTATCTACCCCAAAAGGAAGTAAGTAAAAATAATGGGGCATGAACTCACCTGGTGCACAATGAACAATAACACAGAAACTGACGATGGATGAATAGACAACCCTTCAACGGTTACCTAGAACACGTAAGTACATAAGTACGTGTACACAGAAAGCTTAAAAACCCTAGGTGCTCAATAAACACGTTGACCCAAGGTTTTGGAAAACAATACTCATTTCACCTAGTTGACCCTTTTGACCCATTAGTGACATCATCAACTCAAGTTCTACTGTGATCATCATACTACATTAGTTTATCCTAATCATATTAATCAACAAGATTCATACCAACTAACATACCCAATAATGATCTATTACAATTACAAACATGATCTCATAATCTCCTAACATTATCCATCATCATTTATAGTCAATAAGAATTTAGATTTGACATGATCCTAACATCATAAACATGCCCAAATCATCACATACAATGTTCTTCAAAAATGAAGTTTCCTTTTTAGGAAAGTAACACCCAAACTCAACCTAACATCCAATTCATTCATAAATTCGTAAACTCTATACCTAATCAAGTTCATAGCATTCATCTAAATATGATAATCATCATTGAACCATAGTAATTCCCAAACATCATACATAAAAGTTTCTACTTATAGTAAGGTATGAAAATCACTAGATTTCAAGATTTTTCTTGCACAATCCATGTAAACTAACATCAAAGCAATATAACTAACAACATAGAATCATCAACAACCATCAATTGCACAATCTTATGATCAAAAGTACTATTTTGGGTAAGGTATAATCTAGGCCATCAAAATTATGGATTTTTTGCACAATCAATCTAGATGAACATTCATATAACCTAACTAACATCATATCATCATCAAATTACCATCAATTTCAACTTTTCATGCATAATTTCAAATTAGGTTTCATCAAGAATCAAAAACTATGAAAAACTTGGTAAAAGCTACCTTTAGACGTGTAGAAATCAATAATTGAACATGCTAACGTGTTGTAGTGATTGGAACCAAGCAAAATCGGATGAACTAGTGTGTTCATGGATCAAAATCGCAAAGGGGATGGGTGTTTGGTGTTGAAATCGGCCGAATGGGGTTAGGGGGCTAGGGTTTGGGTTTTGTTCAACTTATCTTAATTAAAGTTTATCATTTAATATTTGTTTAATCACCTTTTGTAAAAATTAATCTTTTTAGCATCTTTTTAATAGTTTTAAGTTTTAACTAAAGATACAAGTATTATTTGTCAATAATAATAATCATACACATTCTAACTAATAACAAAACTCATGAAATATATATTACATGTAGTCACGTTATCAAGTAAAATTTATAAATAATATTTAAAATCTATAAATTTCATAACAACAAATTAATAATCTACATTATTAATTAAGTTATTATTTATTAGCCATTGTTAATTATTATTAAGTCACCAACATTCAACGACAATTAGTGTGTGTGACATCTTTTGCAAAGTAATACAATACAGTTAACTGTTATAAAATATCATAATTACATTAAATCACAAAAACATCATTGTTATACTAATAGATCGCATCCCAAAAATGCCAGGTAGCTGACCCGTGCCATCCTCAGCAACTCTTACCTGCCAACTGGAAAATACAATCAGCGTTGCTGAGTGAGTTCTACTTTTATAAATAAAATACTTCACTTATCATTCAAAACCGTTCTTTACTTTCATATGTGCTCATACATCATACGTACAAATAGATAATCTTATTATTATCTTCATCATCATTTATTCACTTTCGTTCATTCATCATCGTATGTCATAGTTATCATTCGTTATCTTTCTTACATCCCGGGCCAATGCCACGGGCTATACCCCAACGTCCTATATAAAGCGGGTACTGGGCCGAAGTCTATAATTAGACTCCCATACATTATGCTCGGTGGCCTGACCACGGTACCGGGGTAACTTCATTCGAACCAATGCCATGTGCTATACACCACCGTCATGCATAAAGCGGGTACTGGGCCGAAGTCTATAATTAGACTCCCATACATTATGCCCGGTGGCCTGACCATAGTACCGGGGTAAGTGGCAAGATCCCATACATATGGCCAATCACAAGGATTAGACCCCAGTGTGGATCCTTCCGGGGTAGCTAACCCGCACGCAGTTAAGCTAACACCCTTCATTGGGTGTGAACCTCCATACATTGCTTGCAAGACTTTTCTTACATTCGTTCGTTCATTAATGCATGCTTCTTTCTTTCTTTACATACATTTTTCATCTTTGTTATCTTTCATTTTGTTATGTTATTCTTTACGTTTTTTCATTCGTTTGTCATACTACGTAAAGTAATAACACAATACATAACGCATTTTATAATATAATATAAGTGAGTTTAATCATTATTAAAAGATAACACATCATACATACCGTACATCATTCATACATTTTATAACCCTAATGCATTTCATAATTATGCTTATAATGGGTAATCATTGCCCATAAGTCAACTTAGTCAAAACCCTAGACTTTCTGTTTTTCCTGAAATTTCAGAAAATAATTCTAAGGGTCTAGACGCATGGGCACTATTTGGGCGCTTCTACCCTGTTCAGACGTTTTGCCACTATACAGACATCTGGACTTAACTTAGTCACTTTTCACTTTAGACGCATGGGCCTATTTAGGCGTATGGGCACTATTCAGACGGTTGGGCTTACACCTGCACTATTCCAGACGGGTTGGGCATTATACAAGCGCATGGGCCTGACTTACATGCATGGGTACTTAGACAGTTGGGCACTATTCAGGCGTTTGGGCCTAAGCCATTTTTCACTTAAACGCATGAGCCTATTTGGACGGTTGGGCACTATTCAGGTGGTTGGGCTTTTGGGCGGTTGGGAACACTTAGAAAATTCAACCATTGGACGCATGGGCCACTGTTTAGGCGCATGAGCAACTAACTTAAATTCAACCATTGGACGCATGGGCCACTGTTTAGGCGCATGAGCAACTAACTTTCCCATAAACAACATAAATCAGGTGGTTGGGCTTTTGGGCGGTTGGGAACACTTAGAAAATTCAACCATTGGACGCATGGGCCACTGTTTAGGCGCATGAGCAACTAACTTAAATTCAACCATTGGACGCATGGGCCACTGTTTAGGCGCATGAGCAACTAACTTTCCCATAAACAACATAAATCAGTCCTATTTCATCTTAAATCACAATCTAAGCCTAGTGTTAGCATTCTAAGTATCATAACATGAACATACCCACATATGTATCCCGAAATTACACCCACCCACGTACACATTCACACGTATATACATACGGGTAAAACACATTTTTATAAAAACATGTTCACATGTATTTTCCAGCCTCAAATCAGTTAAAAATATGTTAGGGTTCTAGAAACTCACCTGAGCTGCTTTCGGGTTTGAATCCTTCTCTTGACCTTTCTCAGTCGTGCTTAACACCTAAAACCCACACACATACACAACCCGAACACACAATCACATTTATAAGCACATAACCGAGACTAGAAACATCTAAAACATCATAAAACCAAGAATTCTTAACAAAAACTTCGAATTCTTCTTCTTTCTCTCTCTACAATCCGAATTCTCTGCTGTTTCTCTCTCTAAATCCGAATGAGAAGAAGTGTAAACATGCAACATAGGCGGCCATCACCTTTATTCACCAACTTTTAAACTTTTGTCCTTTTGGACACTTTTAACCTCTCAACTTTGGGTTACCTCATATTTCCTTCTTTTATCTACATTTATCATTTCTTTCTTTGCCTATTAAATTTCGGGTGTTATAGTGTGTTTATGACACGTGTATGCAAGACCTAACGGAACTAACGAATTTTGATAACGGAAAAGTACCGGATGTCACAAATAAGATCATAGAACTCACCTTGAATGATAAAAGCAACTTATTATACAACCTTGATGAAGATTGAGGAAGAGGCAAAAGCCCTAGCCTTTATTTTATTTGATGATCCTAGATCATCCGAATCATGTTTGAAACTAAATTCGCTTGGATATCCATCATAGAACAATCAAGATTAATGGATTCCAACTTTGAAATTTGTGAAAATTAGATTGAATGAAGCCTTGAATCTTCTTATACAAGGCTACGAATTATAAGATATTACAATACTTGATCCATAGTTATCATATTATTCTAGTGGATGTTAAATTATGCTTTTAGGCTAGTTTTATACCAATTTGATACACAATCAAGAGTTAATTTTAATCGTGCTTCATAAGTTTAACTTAATTAACTATTTTTTAAATTAAAAACATTAATTTACCTCTAATAATTTAATAATTTTTCAATTTAGCTTCAAGAGTTTCATTATTTTGGATCAAAATTAAAACAAATGATAAAACTTTTGATTATTTAGAGAAAATTAATTATTTTTGTCAAAACTCATGTCACAAAACCGAACTGAACTTTACAATCTAATTATAACCTGATATGTTGTTTCTAAAATATTATTAATCTTGTATTTCTCCTTATTTATATGTAATAAAAACATGAATCTATGGTCTATAGTATATAATAAATGAAAAATTAGAGTAGATACGTGCTGACTTTTGACTAACTCTAAATTTTTGGTTGTCAGACTCTCTAGTCTCTATCCTATTAAATGATAATAATTTTAAATATATAAACTAAATAATCAAGTATTTAAGTTATAAATTTTCTTATTCTAATAATTTATTAAAACATACTAAACTATATAATTTATAGAGAATAGTTCAAATAAAAAGACCTCTAAAACAGAAAAAAATAAAAAATAGTCTCAACCATCGATCTACAATTTTAATAGTTAAGATCAAATTAAAGGAAAAAGGTTTGTTATAAGGGCATTTAGGCGTATGCACTTGTGATTAACTTTTTAAGTTTTCTCGTTTTTTAAACATTAATATACGATATTATTTTTTATAAATATTACAGTATAAAAATGAGCATTTTTTAATCTTTAAAACGAGTATAATTGTTTTTATGTTTTTAAGCTCATTACTCGTCATTGTTTCTTTAGGGCACTTAATCGTGTATTTTTGTTAGTGATTATGTTTTTCTGAATACTATTATATTTTTCTAAAATGATAAAATTTTAAAAACATGTAATGGTGGAATAACAAAATGTTGTATCTCTACTATGTAAGACATAATAATAAATTAACAAATAATTCATTTAATACATTAAAAAATAACAAAAAAATATTGAACACTATGAGTTTTAAAAGATAAATTGGCGGAATACGCTCATTGTGTACTTCTAATTGTAAAACACAATGATAAATAATAATAAGTTTTTATAAATTATAAAAAAGAAACAAAAGTAACATATTATGTTATCTTCAACACTATGGGTTTTAAAAAAACATTGATAAAATATGACATTATGTACTTGTAATTTTAAAAGACAATGATAGTAACAAGTTTTTATAATTTATAGAAATAATAACAAAAATAATACAAGATGATATAAAATGTAAAACATAATAACTAATACATATAATAAATTATCTAAAATATATGACAAAATGAGCATATAAAATATAATAAGCTGACGTATTTGACACAATTGCTAAAATGTCATACTCTTTTAAATAATAGATTGACACGTGTCAAGTCCACAATCATTTTTAGATTAAATATTAGTTTTACTACAATCCTACCCTAATTTCTATTATATATTATTTTAGATATAATTTTAGAATTTCTAATTTTTATTATTTTTAAACAAAGTTATAGAAAACGTCCTTTAGGTTTATAAAAAATTACAAGTATCATCCTTTATCTTAAAAAATACTTTAATTATTCTTTATGTATATATTTTTATAATAGACTTCGTCTTTTATAATAACGGACGTTAAGTTTCTCTGTTAAGTAAAGGACATTTTAATCATTCTATCTTTAAAAGACTATTATTGAAATTCTAAACTTTAGTTAAAGGACATTTTTATAATTAGCTTTTACTTTAAAATTTGTTATACATATATTTTGTTGTAACACCCGAATATTTTCCTTGAAGCCGACGAATGAAGAAAAAAAAATAAAGTCCAAAGTCGGGGGGACCAAAATTCACCAACGCGAGAAAGTTGGGTAAGTGGAGATATTTGAAGGGAGATAGCAGCCCTTACACTCTCCCCACACCCATATTTCAGCAAAGAAAAGAGAGGAGAAGAAGAAAGGGAGAAAAGAGAGAAAAAGGCTTGGTTCGAGCGGGTTCGGGCTTGGAAATCGTCGTGTAGCGGGTCTAAACAAAGCTCTTCTTCTTGGTGTAGTTTGTGTGAGTTCTAGGACCCCTCTTTTAATGGTTTTCAACTGATTTGAGGCTGGAACACATAGTAAACCCGTTTTCATGTATGTGTGTTTGACCCATTTGTATGTGTTTGCGTGTGATGCGTTTGGAGTTTGTTTTCGGGCTTGTGTGTGCTTGAATGGTGTTATGGTATGCATTCATAAGGTTTAGGAGGGTTGATTTGGGCTTAGAATGGGTTTGGAGGAGCTTGGAGGTCGAAAATGGCAGGTTGGGTTCGGGATGAACTATATTCTGCATCAGTTAGGGCTAGGCGACCGACTGGAGGCCATACGGCCGAATGGGGTGCGATTGAGGTTCAGTCGCACGATTGAGGTTCAATCGCATGACTGAAGGGCCAGTCGCATAGGGAGTCATGCGACTGAGAGCCCACTCGCATAAGTACTCCTCCGCATGAGGTCCATTCGCATAGTGTCCATCCGCATGAGGTCCATTCGCACGACTAGGGTGTTCATCCGCATTGATGTTCATCCGTATGGGTCCATTTGCATGATGTTCAGTCGCATGGAGGCCATGCGACTGAAGGGTGCCCATACGCCCAAATAGGGCTGGTGTACCTGAGGAAAGGCATAGTTTAATTCCTGTCTTTTGGGGGAAAGTGCAGATGTAAGTTTTGATGTGAAAGTCCCCGTAAGTTCAAGTAGGATGATAGTTGGGGTCTTAGAGGGTATGACGGGCATGATAACGTTGCATGTTATGCATGATGTATGTTATGTATGTATGATGATGCCCTGTATGATGATGCTACTGTGTATGTTGATGTTCCTTATTATGATGTATGTCTATCCTTCCTGTGGCTTTACGTGTTATGATTGATGAATAAAATGAAAGTAATATGTAACGTAAAGTGGAAGATAATGAAAGAGGAACACGATGAATGCATTAATGAATGAATGAAAGTAAGAAAGGCTTGCAAGCAAATGTAGGAGGTGAGCACCTTAGTAATCGTGGTTGTATGCCATGAAGAGGGTAAAGCTTGACACTATGATTGGCCTTTTGTATAGAAGCATGGTTCCATACCTTAGGTGTTGTGGCCAGAGGTGCGGTGCACCATTATACAAGGTCTATGATAGGCCTAGGCCCAGTACCAGAAACAGAAGGGTATTGCATATGGCAATGGTACAGCTAAACTATACCTTAGGTACTGTGGCCAGAGGTGAGGTGCACCATTATATAAGGTCTATGATAGGCCTAGGTCCAGTAACACGAAACAGAAGGGTAAGGTTTATGGTTGATGGAAAGAAAAGAGGTAATGATGAAAGAGTAAGAATGACAAGAAAGTACGTTAAACAAACGAAAGTTAAACAACGAATGAATGAAAAAATGAATGATGAAGATAATAATGATATTATCTATGTGTATGTATGATGTATGATCATGTACAAAAGTATAGTATGATTTGAAAGGAAGTAAAGTACGGTTTTCACGAAAGTAAAGTATTTTATTTATAAAACTAGAACTCACTCAGTAACGCTGACTTTGATGTGTTTCTAGTTTGCAGGTAATGGTTGCCGAGGATGGCACGGGGCGGCTACTCGGCTCTTTTGGATGGCATTCTTTTGTTTAATGTTTTTACATTGTAATGCGAACAAACTATGTTTGAAATGAATGTTGTATTAACTTGCAAAAGCATTGATATATAAATGAAATGTATGTTTAAATGTTTCCGCTGCAACGTTTTTTTATAAGAGGATGAAAATATATCTTTTATGTGCGATGATTGACCAGCTGTAAGCATCCCGAGAACGGGGCCTTACAAGTTGGTATCAGAGCTAAAGTTTAAGTGAAACGGGTAAATTTTCAAAATAAACCTTAACTTAAACTGAAAATGGGACGAAAAGGGAAGGGATGCCAGTCTGAGTAGCTACGTACCATCAGGTATTTTCGTAATGTTAACCGGTATTATGTGCGCATGTTATGTGGTTTATGTGTTGCTGGTAGATTTAGATACTGATGTAGTCAGGACAGGTAATGCTCGGGGTATGAAGAGTAAAGTAAGTGGCTAATCACAACTGGCTACTATAATTAAGGACTTACTATACTTGACATAAACTGAGTTGTTCCCTTCAATGACCGTGTTGGTGTTTGAATCTTTCAGTGTGTATTAGAGGATGGCCGGTGGTAGATCTTCTAAAGCTTCGAGGGGTAGAGGTCGTGGTGGGCCTGGTGCTGAACCATGGCCTAAAAGAGGGAGACCTAGGGTTGAAAAGGTGGTCCATGAAGAACCTAAGATCCCTCATCCAGAGGGCGGTGATGAGAGTGCTAATCTGAGGGCCTCGGTAAAGGAGGTTGTTGTTGAATATGTTCATCAGGTCGTGCAAACAATCTTACCGTCTGTGGTGACTGAAGTTATCAAGGCTGTGAGGGAAGGAGAAAGGAAGGAAAGAAGTAGACCTACGGGTGAAAGAAGACAACCCGAGACTGAGACGATTCTATCTGATGACGAAGAAGAAGAAGAAGAAGAAGAAGAAGAGGAAGAGCCTAAGACGAAGGCGGCACGAGGCTGTAACTATGGGGCATTTCAAAGGTGCAAGCCCCTACTTTTGATAGTAACGGTACTGCTACTGCTGCTCACCTGTGGGTGAGAGAAATGGAAGTTGTTTTGAACAGCAGTGAGTGTCGGGAGGATCAGAGAGTAAAGTTTGCTGCCCACTCATTTATGGACTCGGCTCTGTGCTTGTGGGACAATATAGTCCAAGCTAAGTGTAGCAGGGCTATTGGGAGGATGAGGTGGTCAGAGCTGAAAAAGTTGGTGATTGAAGAGTTTTGTCCTCACCGAGAAATGGACAAGGTTGAGAGGGAGTTTCTACAACTAGAGGCGGGAACCATGACACACCAACAGTACACCACAAAGTTCAATGAGATGGCATGTCTGGTGCCGAAGCAGGTGACGCCTTTGTCATGGAAGATTAAGAGATACATTCAGGGTTTGCCAGCGGATATTCGCAGGCACATGATCGCTGCCCGACCGAGCACGTTTAGGTCGGCGGTGGACTTGACAGGGAGGTTATATGATGAGAGGGTTGTAGTGGTGGTGGGTAAAGGTAGTAGGAAGGGTGGTGGTGATCGAAACTGGAGTGGGAAGAGCTTAGGTCGGGGTGTTACCTCGACGGGTAACAAGAAGGCATGGGTGGAAGACCGTCGTGTGGTCACATCGGGTGCAGGTATGAAGAAGTGCGGTAGGTGTGGGAGAGAACATAGTGGGGAATGTAGGCTGGGGTCAAACGTGTGCTTCAGATGTGGGAAGGCGGGGCATATAGCCAGGGACTATCGTACGGTCCGGTGCTTTAACTGTGGCGTAGAGGGCCACATAAGTAAGGATTGTAAGAAGCCTAGGGCTGAGGGTTCCGGAGTGAAGAAGACGGTGAGTGAAGGACCGAGGGTGAGCACCAGGGCATTCACTATGACACAAGAGGAGGCTAGGACGGACCCTGATGTTGTGTCGGGTACGTTTCTGGTGAACCAAACTTTAGCTTCTGTGTTATTTGATATGGGTGCCAGTAAAAGTTTTATTTCTGCTGCTTTCTGTACTAAGCTGCCGGTTAGTAATAGACGTGTTGATGCGCCCTTTGATATAGAAACTGCCATAGGTAAGTCTACCAAGATTTCAGAGATGATAGAGGGTTGTGATATGGAATTAGAGGGTCATAAATTTCCGGTTAAACCATTTGTGATGACCTTAAGTGGTTTCGACTGGGTTCTTGGGATGGATTGGTTGGCGGACTTCGAAGCGAATATTATGTGTCATAAGAAGATGATTCGTTTGATAGCGCCTGATGGGAGTTTGGTAACTGTTTATGGGGATTGGGTCACGAAAATCCCAAAAGTAATCTCAATGGCGGTGGCGGGAAAGTGCATGTGGTATGGATGTAATGCTTACTTGGCCTATGTAAAGGATGTGAATACGCCAACACCACAATTGTCTGATATACTGGTTGTGTGTGACTTTCCCGATGTGTTTCCCGAAGACTTGCCAGGAGTGCCATCTAAACCGAGAGATCGAGTTTCAGATTGATCTGATACTGGGTGCCCAACCTGTTGCCAAGGCATCGTATCGGTTGGCTCAGACTGAGATGAAAGAGTTGATGGAGCAGTTGCAAGAACTGCTTGATAAGGGGTTTCTTAGACCGAGTATCTCTCCTTGGGTGCTCCGGTCTTATTTGTAAAGAAGAAAGACGGTAGTATGAGGATGTGTATAGATACCGCAAGCTGAACAAGTTGATGGTGAAGAATTGATACCCGTTACCGAGGATTGATGATTTGTTTGATCAGCTTCAAGGTGCCAGTTGGATTTCAAGGATAGATCTTCGATCGGGCTACCATCAGCTAAAGGTGGAAGAGCAGAACGTTCCTAAAACAGCTTTTCGCACACGTTATGGTCACTACAAGTTCCTCGTTATGTCATTTGGGTTGACCAATGCGCCAGCTGCTTTTATGGACTTGATGAACCGCGTGTGTCGGCCGATGTTGGATAAATCAGTGATTGTGTTCATTGACGATATCCTGATTTATTCAAAGAGCGAGATAAAGCATGCCGGTCACATTCGAGAGGTGTTGGAGACGTTGAGAAGGGAGAAGTTGTATGCGAAGTTCTCCAAATGCGCGTTTTAGTTGCGCGAGGTTCAGTTCTTGGGTCACGCGGTGAATCCGGAGGGGATTATGGTGGATCCGACAAATGTGGAAGCGGTGATGCAATGGAAGTCTCCAAAGACGCCATCCGAGATCCGTAGTTTCTTGGGTTTGGCGGGCTACTACAGGAGATTCATCCAAGACTTTTCCAAGATCGCTTCTCCACTAACCAAGTTGACCTGGAAAGATGTGAAATATATATGGGGTCAAGCTCAAGAGAAGGCGTTTAAAGAATTGAAGACGAGATTGACTCAAGCTCCTGTTCTGTCATTACCCGATGGAAGTGAAGATCTTGTGGTTTATTCTGATACTTCCTACTCAGGGTTAGGGTGTGTGTTAATGCAGAGAGGAAAAGTTATAGCCTACGCATCCTGAAATTGAAGGTTCATGAGGTTAACTATCCTACTCATGACTTGGAGCTAGCAGCTGTGGTCTTTGCACTAAAGATTTGGAGGCATTATCTCTACGGGACGAAGTGCACCATTTTCACTGACCACAAGAGCTTGAAGTACTTCTTCAAGCAGAAGGACTTTAACATAAGGCAGAGAAGATGGTTGGAGCTTATAAAGGATTATGATTATGAGATCCATTACCATTTGGGCAAAGCCAACGTGGTGGCGGATGCCCTTAGCCAAAAAGAGAGACCCGAGCCGATTCGGGTGAAGGCGTACCAGCTGATTATGACCTCTGATGTGATGAAGCAAGTCAAAGAGTTTCAAGACGAGGCATTAAAAGAGGATCATCATAATTCTGAAAGAATGAGAGATCTGGTTGCGGAATTGGGTGAAAACACACTTGGTGTTAAAACCCAATTCGGGCGGATGTGGATTCCTCATCTCGGGGATCTACGGGTGAAGGTTATGGATGAAGCTCATAAGTCTCAATACTCTATTCATCCAGGTGCTACAAAGATGTATCAAGATATCAAGAAAGATTACTGGTGGCCGGGTATGAAGCGTGACGTAGTGGAGTATGTGAGTAAGTGTCTTACTTGCTTGCAAGTGAAGGCCGAGCATAATCCAACCTTTGGATATACCAAAATGGAAGTGGGAGCACATCACCATGGATTTCATTACGAAGCTTCCGCGTACTCCGAACGGGTATGATGCTATATGGGTGATTGTTGACCGCTTGACGAAGAGTGCTCACTTCCTACCGATCCGCGAGACATATTCATCTGAGAGGTTGGCTGATATGTTCATCAAGAAAATTGTAACTCGTCATGGTGTGCCGATGTCTATTGTGTCTGATCGTGACACCCAGTTCACATCCAAATTTTGGAAGAAATTCCATGATGCGATGGGGACGAGGTTATACATTAGCACGGCTTATCATCCCCAGACTGATGGTAAGTCAGAAAGGACTATTCAGACATTGGAGGATATGCTTCGGGCATGTGTTATTGATTTTGTGGGAAGTTGGGACGACCACTTACTGTTAGTTGAATTCTCATACAACAACAACTATCATGTCAGCATTGATATGCCACCTTATGAGATGCTATACGGTAGGAGATGCAGAACATCCGTTTGTTGGGGTGATATTGGTCATAAAGAGTTAGGGAGCATCAAGGTGATCGAGGCTACGACTGAAAAGCTTGAAAGGTTCAAAGCCTTCATAAAGGCAGCCAAAGATAGACAGAAGTCGTATGCTGATAAACAACGTAGACCAATTGAGTTCCAGGTGGGTGACCGAGTTATGTTGAAGGTGTCACCTTAGAAGGGTATCATTCGTTTATGAAAGCGGGGTAAGTTGAGCCTGAGATACATAGGCCCTTTCCGAATCATTGCTCGAGTAGGAGAGGTGGCCTATAGATTGGAGTTACCAGATGAGTTAAGTGGAATTCACCCGACATTCCATGTATCTCATCTAAGGAAGTGTTTGGCAGATGAAGATATGATTGTTCCACTGGAGGATATCGAAGTAGACGAACGACTCAATTATGTGGAGCAACCAGTGGCAATCATCGATCGAAAAGAGAAGAGGCTGAGCAATAAAGTGGTTCCTCTTGTGCATACACAGTGGAAGCACAGGAAGGGATCCTAGTCAACATAGGAGACTGAGGAAGAAATGAGACATCATTACCCACGTTTGTTCGAGGAATAACAGGTTTCAGGGACGAAACCTATATAAGGGGGTGGACTTGTAACACCCGGATATTTTCCTTGAAGCCGACGAAAGAAGAATAAGAAATAAAGTCCAAAGTCGGGGGACCAAATTCACCAACGCGAGAAAGTTGGGTAAGTGGAGATATTTGAAGGGAGAAGGCAGCCCTTACCCTCTCCCCACACCCATATTTCATCAAAGAAAAGAGAGGAGAAGAAGAAAGGGAGAAAAGAGAGAAAAAAGCTTGGTTCTAGCGGGTTCGGGCTTGAAAATCATCGTGTAGTGAGTCTAAATGAAGCTCTTCCTCTTGGTGTAGTTTGTGTGAGTTCTAGCACCCCTCTTTTAATGGTTTTCAACTGATTTGGGGCTGGAACACATAGTAAACCCGTTTTCATGTGTATATGTGTTTGACCCCTTTGTATGTGTTTGCGTGTGATGCGTTTGGAGTTTGTTTCCGGGCTTGTGTGTGCTTGAATGGTGTTGTGGTATGCATTCCTAAGATTTAGGATGGTTGATTTGGGCTCAGAATGGGTTTGGATGATCTTGGAGGTCGAAAATGGCAGATTCGGTTCGGGATGAACTGCATTCTGCATCAGTTAGGGCTAGGCGACTGACTGGAGACCATACGGCCGAATAGGGTGCGATTGAGGTACAGTCGCACAATAGAGGTTCAATCGCACGACTGGAGGGCCAGTCGCATGGGGAGTCATGCGACTGAGAGCCCACTCGCATAAGTACTCATCCGTATGAGGTCCATTCACATAGTGTCCATCTGCATGAGGTCCATTCGCACGACTGGGGTGTTCATCCGCATTGATGTTCATCCGCATGGGTCCATTCGCATGATGTTCAGTCGCCTGGAGGCCATGCAACTGAAGGGTGCCCATACGCCCAAATAGGGCTGGTGTACCTGAGGAAAGGCGTAGTTTAATTCCTGTCTTTCGGGGGGAAGTGCATATGTAAGTTTTGACATGAAAGGCCCCGTAAGTTCAAGTAGGATGATAGTTGGGGTCTTAGAGGGTATGGCGGGCATGATGACGTTGCATGTTATGCATGATGTATGTTATGTATGTATGATGATGCCCTGTATGATGATGCTACTGTGTATGTTGATGTTCCTTATTATGATGTATGTTTATCCTTCCCGTGGCTTTACGTGTTATGATTGATGAATAAAACGAAAGTAATATATAACTTAAAGTGGAAGATAATGAAAGAGGAACATAATGAATGAATGCATGCATTAATGAATGAATGGAAGTAACAAAGGCTTGCAAGCAAATGTAGGAGGTGAGTGACCTTGTTGTTGCAACAGACTCGAAATGGGATCCTTGTCATTCGACATCAGTAATCGTGGTTGTTGTAAAACAGTGAATTCTCCCAAGAATCAAACCAACCACAAACTCAATCAAGTGAATGCGGAATGTAAACTTGATTGGATTGAAAGAAGAATCGAATTGATCACAAAATGATATTAAATTGAACAAAAACAACCAATTACTGGTCTTGTGCGAAATCGCACAGTACAATAGTGATAAATGATCAAAAGCTTTTTTACAAAACGAAAACTAATCTATTTATACTAAACACATAGTTCTCGCGCGACTTGCTTTTCGCGCGGCTAAGCCTATCGCGTGGAGACAGTTGTCGTGTGAGAGCTGCTTCTCGCGTGAATCTGTCACTCGCACAAGCTGTCTTCAGAATTTGACTTTATTCAGACTTTAAATGTTTTGCCGAGCCTTGATTAGTCTTCTACAATCTCCCCCTAGGCTCGGTGAAACATAATCAATCAAAATCAATGTTAGCCTTCTTGTACGATACTGAATAAGCATACCATTTGTTCCTAAGGATTCGATCCGTCATCCACACATACTGGCAAGATAGAAAGTAAACTGACTCATCAGCTGAAATGGGGCAGTGTAAGAGCTTGATTAAGTCGTCTTTGCCAAACTTCATTAAGTCAGCTGGATCGATAATTCTAAATGATCTGTCAGTGCATTTGATCACAGCATGACCTGAATCCTTCTCACATCTCCAAGAAAGTAATTGCTTTAAAGAATTAGGAGGAACAGGAGCATGGACTGGAATTTTCCTTTTCTTGTAAGAATTTTCAAAATGAGATCATATAGTTCTTTATCAAGTCAAGACTCTGTCCAGCTTTATTTAAAATAAACTGGTTAAGTTGATTGTCAATATCTTTTGTCCCTTTAAACTTATACTTCAGGTTTTACTCAGAAACATAAGGAGTGATATATATCATGTTTCGTGTTGATTTAATATAGTCAGTGGATCCCACAATCAGAACTTCTGTAAAATAATTATTATCCTTCAAGACACTGTCGAGATTTCAAGTCACCCCAATTTGACTTAAACCATGCATTGTTGATCAGTGATACCATTTATTTATTCCTAAAATATAACTATTTGAGCATAACTAGCCTGAGAAATATTTCTTAACCCGGAATATTAACAAGATTAAGGACTTACTGACAGCCATCCGGACTTACGTCTGCCCTCTCAAGATGTTTAGGACTTACAAGCCATCCGGACTTACATGCCCCATCTTTTGATTTTGCCTTCTACGATCAGAAAATATTCTCAAAATAGAAAAATATATACCATATAGTATATATGTCTTTAGACATATCTTTTGATTTGTTGTGCTTCTTGGCATCTTATATCCTATATGGCCTTTTGGCATCTTTTGCTCAATTATTTGCTCAACTATTTTCTTTTTGTCTTTTATTTCTTTTTGTCTTTTTGTATTTTATCTTTTATATATACATATAGTTATGATAATCACTGAATCAAACAAATACAGGCTTGAGTATGACAAGATTATATCTCTCAGTCTGTGTTAGAACATTTTTGTCATTGTCACAGAATCCTGATATGTTCCCCACTTAATCATATCTCTTTAATTCAAGTTTAATCACTCAATTATGATCTTTTCATTTCTGAAAGCAAAGCCTATCAACACATCAATCAAAATCCAAGTCTATTCGAATTTAAGCCTTTGAAAGTACTTAGACTCTTTTAGAACTTTGTAAAATCATTTCTCATTTAATCATGAAAATTCCTTTTTATTAAATAATCCAATCTTGACTCCCCCTAAGGCCAAAAATATTTTTCAAAGCGTATTTTCAAGTTTCTCCGTTATATGACTGAATTATTTTGAAGCAATTGTAAGTTTCCTGTCATATGTCTTTGAACAACCGTTGTCTACATGCCATAAGCTTTCAATGATCTTTTGCGGTTGTCCCTGCATAAGTAACAAAATTACTTAGCTTTTGGTACCCAAGTCAAACATAACTTGAGCACACTATGTGTTGCATTAAGACAGAAAGATTTTAGATTGTTATATTTATTTAGCACATCAGTCTTTTTATTAACATTGTTCACCTTGATTCTTTCTTTTAAATCATTTTCAAACTCTTATGCTTTTCGACATTGTAAGCATTATCAACTTTTGATTTCATTTGTTTTGTAAATTTTCCACGAGTGAAAAACAATTTTCTATTGTGAGCAATAGAATTATGAAATCGTTGTTTGCTTAGTGATTTTTGTCGAAAAGGACAATTGTTTGCCAAATGATTTATGTTTCCACACTGATAACATCTTCTTTGTTGTGTGTGGAAAACAAACTGTGGATGACAATTATGGAAATTGTCATAAAAACTAAAGTCAGATTGACTTTTTGATTTAACATTCTGCACAGTCTCTCGAATCTTTGCCTCATTTGATAATTGCTTGTTCATCTTTTGCAGATTCGAGGAAATTGTTGAATTATGACCACTTTGGATTTGAGATTTAGCAGTTGTGACTTTTGGAACAGGTGGTGCTGGAATAGGACCAGTCTTAGACTTTGCTGGAGTAGGACCAGGCTTTGATATACGAATTGGTGCTGGAGAAGGACCAGGCTTTGATATGAGAATTGGTGCTGGAGAAGGACCAGGCTTTTGAATTTCAGATTGAATGCAGAAAGATCATTCACTTGCAAATCTAGGCTACAAATATCTTGATTCACAAGGTTAGCATTATAATGAAGTTTATTTTTAAAGAATCGAGAATTCGTTTCTTTAAAAATATGCTCTTCATTTTCAATTAAACCTTTAGAAACAAATCTACTTTTAAAGTCTTTTTCAAGTTTTTCTTTCTGATTTTCCCTCTGATTTGCATTCAAATTACATTTACTATTTGATTTAATCTCATTCAAATCAACAGTCTTTTCATTTCCTGACAAAGTTTGATTACAAATAGATCTTAAAACTTTTACATTCTTATTTTTCAAACTATCACTCTCATTTTCTTTCTCACTATCACTATCCTATTCTTCAACCAACCCGTCTACCTTCACATGATCTGCACAAAAGTTTTCAGTTGATTGTTTAGGTTTTGTTATTATGATAGGATCAACAGAAATTTACTTTAGCTGAAGGTTTTAATTCTAAGGGTGGAGAGAAACCTATCCCATAGACCATATCAGAATCAGAAATGACATCAGATGAAGGTAAACATGAATAATCATGATTAATTGGAGGAGCAATGTTTGAAAATCCAACACCGTATTTTCCTCCTTTTATCTTTTGTGTCATTTGTGACTTGATAATTCCTTCAACCATAGTCGATGAAAGTTCAAATTTTTCAACAGTCAATTTAGTCGAGGCTAGTTCACTGTTTAGTCTATTAATTTCTAAAGCGGGTTCATTGTTTCTATTTGTCAAATCATTATTTGTGCATTATTTATCATGAAGATTTAATTTTAAATTGTATACTGTACTATTTAAACCTTCAAGTTTTTCTTTGAAAATCTTTTCATTTGAATTGTGTTTTCGAGCTTGATATTGAAGTTTTTCAACTTCCATTATCATGTTCTCATTATGAACTCTATATCTTTAAACTTTCTCAACACATGAATTTGTGCATAAACCATCATATACCTTTGGTCCAGAAGTTTCCCCTTCAGTCTCTTCTAGCTTCTTGACCATAAAAGCCTTCATATCAGCAGCTTGTTCTTCCACTGGAGCAACGTCAACAGTCTTTGGATCATTACATTGACATTTGACTGGAGGCTCGACAGTGTACTCTTCAATCACAATCCTTTCCTCAGCAACCTTCTTATCCTGATGTTTCTTCACAACTTTCTCTTTCTCTTCTTCAACTTTCTCCTTCACTTCTTCAACTTTCACCTTCACAGCAAACACTCCATCCAAGAGATCATCAGATATAAACTCGGAAAACAGATTCTCATTTTCCTCTGACATAAGATGCTTCAAATTTGGTGTTGATGAAGACATGTTGATCAGAAAATCGAAAATCAGACCTTTTGTGCAAAAACTCAAATTTTTTTCGTGCGAGAAGTTCTTTCGTGCGAAACCCTTTTTCGCGCGACTAAATGTTTCGCGCGAGATTTTGATTCGAGCGAAATTCCAATTTACTTTTCAAGCAAAATCGCGTAAAAGGTGAAATAACTGCCTGTGCGAAAACTGATTATTTCGCACGCGAAAACTCCCAGTTTCGTGCACAATCAATTCTCCAACTGTTTGTTCAAGCGAAAGTCACCTCCAATTCACTGAATAGGTCTGATCAAACTCATTTTAGTCCGTTTTTAATGAATTTAGTTCAATTTTAAGCTTAATTATGATTAAAACTCAACTAAAGTCCACTAAATCAGTCCAATTCAGTCCAAATACGCGAAATTTGAGCAGCATAACACCTCCATAGCCGAATCTCGCGTAATCAATGATGAATATCACCAGAAAAGAGTAGAAATCAATCCAAAACTTCTTTAAATCGTGGTTCTAGAGCCTAATGCTCTGATACCAATTATAAAACAGTGAATTCTCCCAAGAATCAAACAAACCACGAACTCAATCGAGTGAATGCGGAATGTAAACTTGATTGGATTGAAAGAAGAATCGAATTGATCACAAAATGATATTAAATTGAACAAAAACAACCAATTACTGGTCTTGTGCGAAATCGCACAGTACAATAGTGATAAATGATCAAAAGCTTTTTTACAAAACGAAAACTAAGCTATTTATACTAAACACATAGTTCTCGCGCGACTTGCTTTTCGCGCGGCTAAGCCTATCGCGTGGAGACAGTTGTCGCGTGAGAGATGCTTCTCGCGTGAATCTGTCACTTGCACAAGCTGTCTTCAGAATTTGACTTTATTCAGACTTCAAATGTTTTGCCGAGCCTTGATTAGTCTTCTACAGCTGTGTGCCATGAAGAGGGTAAAGCTTGACACTGTGATTGCCCATTTGTATAGAACCATTATTGCATACCTTAGGTGTTGTGGCCAGAGGTGCGGTGCACCGCTATAGAAGGTCTATGATAGGCCTAGGCCCAGTACCAGGAACAGAAGGGTATTGCATATGGCAATGGTACACCTAAACTTTACCTTAGGTACTGTGGCCAGAGGTGCGGTGCACCGTTATAGAAGGTCTATGATAGGCCTAGGTCCAGTACCACGAAACAGAAGGGTAAGGTTTATGGTTGATGGAAAGAAAAAAGGTAATGATGAAAGAGTAATAATGACAAGAAAGTACGTTGAATGAACGAAAGTTAAAAAATGAATGAATGAATGAATGAATGATGAAGATAATAATGATATTATCTATATGTACGTATGATGTATGATCATGTATAAAAGTATAGTATGATTTGAAAGGAAGTAAAGTACGGTTTTCACGAAAGTAAACTATTTTATTTATAAAACTAGAACTCACTCAGCAACACTGACTTTGATGTCTTTCCAGTTGGCAGGTAATGGTTGATGAGGATGGCATGAGGCGGCTACCCGGCTCTTTTAGGTGACATTCTTTTGTTTAATGTTTTTGCATTGTAATACGAACAAACTATGTTTGAAATGAATGTTGTATTAACTTGCAAAAGCATTTATATAGAAATGAAATGTATGTTTAAATGTTTCCGCTGCAACGTTTTTTTGTAAGAGGAAGAAAATATATCTTTAATGTGCGATGATTGACCAGCTGTAAGCGTCCCGGGAATGAGGCCTTACATTTGTAATATATATTATATTATTTTAATACAGATATTAAATACAAATTAAAAAAATATTTATCATAACTTTTATTAATATAAATTGTAATTATGTAACAAAAAATAATTAATACCTTAATTTTTTTAATATTTATATAATTATAACTTGTTTTTTTAGTATGAGATATAATAGCGTTTAACAAAGATGGTAGCATATGACTAGTTTTTTTATTAAGTTTTGAGTAAATTTCATGAACCGTTCCTTCTGTATTTCTTTAACTAAAAGTATATTCTAATATTAAATAAATTTCATGAAACCTCAATTTATTGAGGGTTGGTAAGAAAATGAAGAATAGCCTTCGAAAGAAGGGTCGTTAGTTAAACGTAGTTGTTCGGTTAAACGAATGTTGTTCGATTAATATTAAGTGCGTTTTAATATCAATTAGGATTGTAATGTGTCCTTATAGGATTCTATTGTGTTTTAGGAGTAGTGTTTTTTTAATTAATAAAAAGTTGTTCTATTTCTAAATTTTATATTTAATAAAATAAATATTAGTTGAAATTTAATAATATAAATTATATAATTAGTTAATAAATTGTTATTAACTAATTATAATATTTATTATTATAAATTATGATAAACATATTGTTAATTTGTATTTTAATATTTTTATTAAAATAAAATAATATATATTAAAAAATTACATGCATAACAAATTTTAAAGTAAAAGCTAATTAAAAAAACGTCCTTTAACTTGGATTTAAAATTTTAATAATTGTCCTTTAACAAGGTAGAAATACTAAAATGCCCTTAACTAAACAGATAAACTTAAACCGCTATTAGTATAAAAGATGAAATATGTTATAAGATGTATAAAAATAAATGATTATTAGAGTACTTTTTAAAAATAAATGACAATGCCTATAATTTTCTATAAACGTAAAAGGATGATTTCTGTAATTTTATCTTATTTTTATTTATAATTTTTTTAAAAATCATTATTTTTATTTTACAAATGACTAATAACATGTAACAAACAAAATATTTATAAATCTAAATAATTGTTAACATATTAAATTTATTTCACTCATATAATACATAATTACATGAGTTTTTAACCTATTATATAATATAACTAATTTTGAATGAAGTACACGGTTATTATACCATTTTTATTTTTAATGTGGATCTATAACATAGAGGTAAATGAATCAAGAAGTTTTAGGGGCAAAAAAGGCTGACACTTTACCTGTCGCTTCACATAGAGTTTGTTGTAGTCATAAATCCTATTGCGGTATGATTGGATTATCAGATAGTGCACAGTATACATAAAGGGCCAAGCTAATTGAACACCCTGTCAGGTGTTATCTGGACGTCCTTCGACTTTTTTCACAGCCCGTAAAGGGCCTTACGGGCCGTAAGGTGTTCGAAATTTAAATTTCGCAGCTTTATCCGGTCACGGGCTGTGAAACACATCACGGCCCGTAAGCATCAAACATCACGGCCCGTGAACAAGTGCCATAACGGCCCGTGAGTTCTCTCACGGGCCGTAGTAGTCCTTCTGAGAATTTATTTTCCCCGATTTGCGTGCATTTTTATGACGTATTTTGGATGACGTTTAAATGTTTGTTTGATGATGTAAGATTAAATAAAGAATTGATAAATTAAATAAAAAATGTATAAATTATACTAAATCTATACGTTCAACCGGGTCTACAGGCCTTAGTTCGAGATATTTTTGAAATCGACTTCCGTATATAACCTCCCAATCATTAGCGTTTTTTGTTTTGTACAAGTACCAATATTTGCTCGGAACAGGCATTGGATAATCACCCACTAATCGAATTCTAATGAAATGGTTATCTTGAACATAAGCAACTGAAATCATATGATGTTAACTGATATCACGAGGAGATAACCAGAACGGGAAAAAAGTAGTGGAGTTGCCGATAGATATAAAAATTATAACCACTCGAAACCTGTTAGCAATAAGGATTGTAGCAGGTGGCACTGTCATCCAATTTTTTTGGGAGCTGCACCTAAGCCGTTCCAGTTTAATGATTCCCTTATTTCATTTATATCTGGAAACATCGCAGCGTACCAATGTTTGTTTTCATCCAACTCAGCTATAAGTTCCGTACGAATAAAACGCCAGTGATTTTCACCATATCCCAGTGCGAGTGCTATAGCACGAAAACCACAATTGCCGTGGGCTAAAACATCATCCGCACCTGAAATATACGGGAAAAAGAATGATGGAATCCGGCGATTAAACCGGAAAAAATTGTTTTTATCTTCGTCGCCCGGGATATATGAAAACTTGGAACTCTGTTGAGATAATTCATCTTTGGCTCTTGATTTGGAAGACATGGATTGACTGCGCTGCAAAGACCCTTGTTTTGACTTCACCACCGAACTTTAATATGTTGGCGGAACTTTAAAATTTTCTCTAGGTTGAACATATGAACTATGTCTGGGGGGTCTAATATTGTTTCTTTTTGCTTATCTTTTTAGGACGACCTCGTGTATGTGTTTAGACTTTAGGATGTTTTTTATCAGTTTTTGAAGGATGAATGAAAGATTTGAAAATATTAATCAAAGATTTTTTCACATTTTCGGGTTGGACAAGTAAATGTTTTGCCACCATCTCCATCTCTTTATGTACATTTATTTAAACCTCCCGTACAATATACGCGGGTGAAAAATCTAGCTTCCTCCAAAAAACATCAATGGCATCGGGAGGGATACATTGACCTATAAAATAATAGATTAAATTAAATATAATAAAAGTTTTCATGAAAAAATAAAAAATGTAAAAGAACATTCACATGTTTGAAAGTAATTGTTCAATTTACAAGCACACGGAAGACCACAGTTGGTAAAAAGATGGCAGCCACATGATTCTTTGGATATAATTAGATGATTTATCCTGTTAATCTCACCAACTAAGAGATTTAAAGCTGCAAAAGAAACGTTACCTTGCAGCAATTTAAGCACTTTATGATTATGCTGCACCATAAGCATGATTTTGCTTTTGGTAAAACTTTCTTTTATAGCAATTTCCTGGGTAACTAAGATATTATTGATAAAAGGAATAAATCTATCCAGGGTGCTATTGGTTGCTTTCAGGTAACTTTTCAACAATAAATGTTGGCTCTCAACTCGGTTCGTTGTGTGCTGACAGAAGTTATAACTTTTATTTATCCACACCGGCAAAAATCTCTCTTTGTAGGGGTCCAACCAGTTATTTTTGAGGTACATCAGCACTCCTATTTAAAAAAATATAGTTATTTTTATGTAAATATACATATATTTTTAAGAATAACACTAGAAAACTTACTTGAATGTTTGGACACCAATCTGCGATAAAGGCAGTTGTAATTATAAGCGTATATGTCCGTCGTTGCAGAGTTAATAAGTACCGACCACACATGCTCAAAAGCACCCCATTCTTCATTTGAAAAACTCGCCTTGCAATGTTTAGCAATATTTTCCAAAATATTCCGTCTGCAAAGTAATCGAACAACACTCGGAAAAACTTCTTCTGACGCTTTCATCAAAGCGAGGTCTCGGTCGGTTAGTATAACACGGGGCTCCATACACTTTTCTTCCAGCGCTGCCGTATAAACCTCTTTTACCGGAACCCAAACCGTCATTATCACCGCTGCTATCGCCACCTTTATCACCCCCGTCATCGCCGCCGTCATTCCCGCCGTAATTGGACGCGAACTGTCCTAAATAGTTTGAAGCACCCTCATCGTAATAACCGTAACCCTCCTCAGGGTAAGAGTTAGATTCCGAACCGAATAAATAGTTGTTATCCCAGAAAGATATCGTAACGTTAAATATTATTTCAAACATATCGTAGAAATTTGAATTATGAAATGAATTTATAAACTAATGTTTATATAGTAGTTCACATGGAATATTGCATCCCGTTACATAATTAACACGAATATCGAGAATATTACGTCATATCAAATAACGTAATAAATACAAAATTACACGACTATCGAGAAATATTACGTCATATCAAATAACGTAATAAATACAAAATTACACGAAAAACGAGGAATAATATATCTCGTCAAATTATTAAAGGTGAAAATAGTACCCGTAAAGCGGTTCACGGGCCGTAAGTGAAAGGGCTAACGGGCCGTGAAATGCTTAACGGGCCGTGAAAAATTAACACCGTGAACACCTTAACGGGCCGTTACGTTTTTGAATGACTGATTTGATTACCCGACAGTCATTACGGCCCGTGAAGGACCTTACAGCCCGTAAAGAGGGCGTCCAGATATCCTTCTGGGCGTCTCTTTAGTAGACCCCATACATAAATCCTATTGAAGTAATTAATAACCTCTAATAAAGCAACGTTTATTTTATCACTCGTCATTCTCTTAATCAATCTTTTTTTAAATACATTTTATTAAGGAAATTAAAAATAATATCTTTTAATTAAAATCTAAATAACAAAAAACTAAAGTTTTATATAATATGAAATTTTCTAAAACGTTAAACATTTTTAAACAAAATATTTTAAAATCGTTCTGTTTTTAAAAAAATTATAAACATGTGAAATACTTTAAAACTGTCTTATTAAAACAACTAGAATAATTACAAATCATATTGTTTTAAAAACAAGATTTTTATAAAAAATATTTTTTTATAAAAAGTCTTAAAACAAATGTTTAAAAATGAAACTATTTACATAAGAGAGTTAAAAAATGGTATATATGTTTTATTTCTTGAACTATTACCAACATATAATTTTCATTCTATTTTACATTAAAATATTATACTGTAACTATTCATGTTTATTTTATATATACTTTATAGTAAAATTTAATCCGTTTATTTAATAAGTGTTTAACCTATCTATTTATCTATAGAAAAACTAAAATAAGCATGAATAATTATATATCTTATTATACTTACTTTCTTATTTCTCTATATATTAAAAACAATATTGAATACTAATAATATTACTCATTACCATTTTTAAATTAAAAAATATATAATTTAATAAATTAAAACCACACTTTTTTAAAAACAAAAATTTTATAAAATACGGAATACAATGAATTTAAAAAAAATCAGTTTTCTTAAAACAATATATTTAAAAATCATAATTTATTATAAAATAAAAGTTTAAAAAAGATACATTATTATTTAGTTAATTAAAGTAGCTATTTATACGTACTTATAATCATATTTTATCTTCAAACATGATTTTATAATACATAAATTTTTATTAATAATTATTTAATATTTTATTTATTCTATCCGTGTATTAGACGGAGATTAACCTAGTAAGTAATCATACAAACAAAGCATCTATTAATCAACGGCACGGACATAGCTTGTGTTCATATTGTTGTTGTTTTGGGCATTAAACATTTTAATAGAATAGATTTAACTAGTGACCGGTAAAAAAACTAGGTAGCGTTTGTGCATAAAATATTATTATTAATATTCTAAAACAATTAGTGAGTGATAGAAAGTGTTACAACTTTAATTATGTTTAGATGGAAAGAAGATGTTCTTTACTTTATGTGTAATAATATAAAACTCTTAGTACATATGTTTTTTAAAGGTTGAGGTTTTATTGCGATATTTAATATGTAGAAATAAAAGTTACATTTTAAAACAATAAAAGGTAAAAATAGCTTTCTGGAAAAAACATGATGCATATGATATTTATTTAATTCAAGTTAACGAATCTACCCAAAAAATATTAGATGGAATCTCATATACACTCTTCAACACCTGCAAAACTGTGTATGTTAAACTAGACTATAAGTAATAAAATAATTTTATCATTTTTTTTACACTTTTTGTAAAACTTTTTTTGTTTTTTTTTTGAAAAACAATTAAACATTTTGTTTAAAACAAACCTTTTAAAAATGTCATTTTAAATAGCATTTTTATATTATAACTTCCAATTAAACATTTTGTTTAAAACAAACCTTTTAAAACCTTTTTTGTTTATAACATTTTTTTTTAAAAACACCAATTTTTAAAATATTTCATATTTAAAAAAATTGATATTTTTGCAAAATTCTTATTTTATAAAAAATTATTTATTTATAAATAATATTAATAAAAAGATATATTTTTAATTTATTAAATAACTTTCAATCTATAAAAATTAAATAATATTATTAGTTATTAACCTAACTAATTAATAAAAGAGATAAACAAAAATTTTAGATGATAATAAATGTAATGTTCTCACGTGACATTTTTGCGCATTCTCTTATTAAAATAGGAATATTTAATATATCATATCGTATTTTAATATTTTAAAACTTATAGAGTATTCTGTAAGTTATTGAAAGATATATTAAAGGGCCAAGCTAATTACACGCCCTGTCAGGTGATTTTTGGACGCCCTTTGACTTTTCTCACGGCCCGTGAAGGGCCTCACGGGCCGTGAGGCCCTCGAAATTTAATTTTCACAACTACATCTACTCACGGCCCGTGTAGGAACAAACGACCCGTAAATATCCACACCCACGGCCCGTTGACACAATCCATAACGGCCCGTGAGGCCCGTCACGGGCCGTAGTTGTCATTCTGAGAATTTACTTTCCTCGATTTGCGTGCACTTTTAAATTTTATAATTATGTGACGCGACGTATTATTCCTTGATTCTATTTAAGATTCTATATAAACCGTTATATATATGACTTGTTATATACGGTTAGTGAGAAACGAAACAGTTAAAATGTCTTCTCGTGAAGGTAGTAGAAGACGTCAAAAGGAGTCCTCTTCAAACTCACGAGATATTGTGGAAAGTATTCCTGATCCAATAGATAACCATAATTGGCAGAACGGGAGGAACTGGTCTCAGAATGTTATTCACTTTATACGTAACGGTGATTCCCAAACATGTAGAGTGTATTACATGGGTCATTCCGATATTCCGTTACAATTTTGGCGTGAATTACTCGGAAACGTGTCTTTAGGTACAGAGGTATGATTTAAAGTTTTTTTGTATATTTTATTTTATTTTAAAATTCTAACAATTAAAAAAGCTGTTATTTTATAGCATGTTCGGGCGCGGACAAATAGACTCACAATATGGAGATACGAAGAAATACGTAGAACCGAAGAGTTGTCTGGTAGTGATCGTTGGACGATTCTCCCATTTGAGTGGTTTAACTTAATATACTCGGGGTCCGTTAATGGTAACGAATATGGAGACGGGAGTGACTGTCTATATCCGGCGTTATGGGAAGTTGATACGGTAATACTGTTTTCATGTTTTACAATAAAAATCATGAATTTATAACCGTGAATTAAATTGTTTTGTAGGTTTACGTACCAATGACTGATGACGAAGAAAATTGGTATCTTTTTAAGATTTCTATGGACTCACTACAAGTTCGTATATATTCTCCATACGAATGCCGACCAAATACGTGTGATGATTCATGGTGCATTCATCGTAATGCCCGAACGATTTTCGTACAATTCGAATCGTACTTTTTACATTTTCTGTCACGTATACAATATTGGCAGCACTCCGGACAAGAACAAATCGAAGAACTGATGGTATCGGGTGAAACCGTTTGGCCTCCTAACGCCGGTCATATTGGTCGAGATTCATGAGTTGTAATTTGTATGTTATTACGTAGGTTGGTTCAAAATAGATCTTTAGAGTGGCAAGAGGTTAGCTTACAGGATGCTTGCTTTAGATTCTGAAGATTTATGGCAGTCGAACTGTATGGTAGACGTGTAATGTAGAACAGTAATGAAATACTTTATTAAAACATAAACGTTTATTAGTACACTTTATTAAAAACGACAAACCGTTATTATCACACAATAATAAAACACACAATTTTTAATCTTCTTGATCTTTATAAAAGATCCAAGCCGCAAAATGGTTAAAAGAAATTCCAAAATTCTCCCGATATCTTTCTTGAGTTCTTGTCATAATATCCGTATCATTCCATAACGTATTTCGATTTTTGTAAACGTCTTTGTAGAGCTGGTGAAATGTCGTGACCTTCCTTCTCAAGTCAGACCACTTGTTGCTAAGTTCACGAGTGGTGCGATATTCTTCACGTTCGAGAATTTGATGAAAACGAGTTGAAACACGGTTCCAAAATATTGAATTTGGAGGGATAGTCCCTGAATTTTCGATACAAGATCTTACTAAAGTGACCTCCTCTTCATCCGTCCACGGATTTTGATCACCTGTAGCACTCATCGTTTGGGTATTGAGTAAATTTGTGTGAATTGATTGTGTGAGCAATAAGGATTGTAGCACTCATCGTTTGGATATAAAAATTATAACCACTCGAAACCTGTTAGCAATAAGGATTGTAACAGGTGGCACTGTCATCCAATTTTTGTGTGGAGCCGCACCTAACCCGTTCCAGTTTAATGATTCCCTTATTTCGTTTATATCAGGAAGAAACATCGCAGCGTACCTATGTCTGTTTTCATCCAACTCAGATATAAGTTCCGTACGTATAAAACGCCAGTGATTTTCACCATATCCCAGTGCGAGTGCTATAGCACGAAAACCACAATTGTCGTCCGCTAAAACATCATCCGCACCTGAAATATACGGGAAGAAGAATGATGGAATCCAGCGGTTAAACCGGAAAAAATTGTTTTTATCTTCGTCGCTCGGGATATATGAAAACTTGGAACTCTGTTGAGATAATGCATCTTTGGCTCTTGATTTCGAAGACATGGATTGACTGCGCTGCAAAGGCCCTTGTTTTGACTTCACCACCGAACTTGAATATGTTGGCGGACCTTCAAAATTTTCTCTCGGTTGAACATATGAACTATGTCTGGGGGGTCTAATATTGTTTCTTTTTGCTTATCTTTTTTTGGACGACCCTGTGTATGTGTTTGGACTTTAGGAGGTTTTTTATCCGTTTTTGAAGGATTAATGTAAGATTTGAAAATATTAATCAAAGATCTTTTTACATTTTCGGGTTGGACAAGTAAATGTTTTGTCACCATCTCCATCTCTTTATATACATCTACTTGAACCTCCCGTACAATATACGCGGGTGAAAAATCTAGCTTCCTCCAAAAAACATCAATGGCATCGAGCGGGATACATTGACCTATAAAATAATATATTAACTAAAATATAATAAAAGTTTTCATGAAAAAATAAGAAACGTAAAAGAACATTCACCTGTTTGAAAGTAATTGTTTAATTTACAAGTACACGGAAGACCACAGCTGGTAAAAAGATGGCAGCCACATAATTCTTTGGATATAATTAGATGATTTATCCTGTTAATCTCACCGACTAACATATCCAAAGCCGCAATAGAAACGTTACCTCGCAGCAATTTAAGCACTTCATGATTATGCTGCACCATAAGCATGATTTTGCTTTTGGTAAAACTTTCTTTTATAGCAATTTCCTGGGTAGCTAAGATATTATTAATGAAAGGAATAAATCTATCCAGGGTGTTATTGCTTGCTTTCAGGTAACTTTTCAACAACGAATGTTGGCTCTCAACTCGGTTCGTTGTGTGCTGACCGAAGTTATAACTTCTATTTATCCACGCCGACACAAATCTCTCTTTGTAGGGGTCCAACCAGTTATTTTTGAGGTACATCAGCACTCCTATTTAAAAAATGTACTTATTTTTATGTAAATATACATATATTTTTAAGAATAACGCTAGAAAACTTACTTGAATGGTTGGACACCAATCTGCGAAAAGCCGGTCGTAATTATAAGCGTATATGTCCTCCGTTTTAGAGTTAATAAGTACCGACCACACATGCTGAAAAGCACCCAACTCTTCATTTGAAAAACTCGCCTTACAATGTTTAGCAATATTTTCCGAAATATGCCATCTGCAAAGTAATCGAACAACACTCGGAAAAACTTCTTCTGATGCATTCATCAGAGCTAGGTCTCGGTCGGTTAGTATAACACGGGGCTCCATACACTTATCTTCGAGCGTTGCTTTTAGTTGCTCTAACACCCATCTGAAGTTGGCTTCACGCTCATAATCAATGAATGCGTGAGCAACAGAAAAAGACTTCAGGGTGGATGTCACACCAACCATTTGAACAAAAGGCATTTTATACAAGTTAGTTTTGTATGTTGTGTCAATCATCAACACGTGTGGGTACGCACGCCATAATGTGTGAGATGTGGGATGTATAAAAAAAACCCCGTCAACGGTATTTGTCGGTTCATCAATGTGAGGGGTGTAAATATATTGATGTTGTTGTAGTATAGAAAAAAAAACCTGCATTGGGGTTTCACCAATTCTGGTGGACTTTTTTATTTTTACCCGAGCGTTGTATATGGTTCGTAACACAGACACGTTATTGGGATTTTGTTCCCTCAACGTGCCTAGAATGTTTCGAGGGTCAATATTTTGCTCGGTCAGATTCTTTACAGTAGAAAGCTCATTTTTGGTGAGCCTCATTGCGTATGCATGTCCTTCCAGGTGTTCAGCAGGTTCATGGTTATGAGTATCATCCACAACAACTATAATCCACCCATCTCTCTACATCTGGTACTTACCCTGCAATTCAAATTGACAGTTTGTTTTTTTCGTGTCACTTTTTCTTAGAGTGGATGCTCCCTTATATACACCACCCCGATCGCATTTCAACCAAATTTTAACCACCAAACCATTCGAATTTCTTTTTGAACATTTGGTGACAATAACGAACCCATTTTCTCGCCCCACGTTAGTTGCCCAATCAACTAATTCTTCACGAGATGAGAAAACCTAATCAATTTAATATTTTTAGTTAGTTATTACTAAATGAAAGTAAAATAAAAGTAAAATTAAATATGATATATCTTATAACCTGATTCGTATCGTATAAACCTCTTTTACCGGAACCAGAACCGTCATTATCCCCGCTGCTATCGCTACCGTTATCACCCCCGTCATCGCCGCCGTCATTCCTGCCGTAATTGGACGCGAACTGTCCTAAATAGTTTGAAGCAGCCTCATCGTAATAACCGTAACCCTCCTGAGGGTAATAGCTAGATTCCGAACCGAATAAATAGTTGCTATCCCAGAAAGACATCGTAACGTTAAATATTAACGTTAATATAGTACTTGAAATGGAATATTGCGTTTATGTAGTAGTTGAAATGAAATGAATTTATATCGTAGAAATTTGAATTATGAAATGAATTTATAAACTAACGTTTACATAGTAGTTGAAATGGAATATTGCATCTCGTCACATAATTAACACGAATATCGAGGAATATTACGTCATATCAAATAATGTAATAAATACAAAATTACACGACTATCGAGGAATATTACGTCATATCAAATAACGTAATAAATACAAAATTACACGAAAAACGAGGAATAATATATCTCATCAAATTATTAAAGGTGAAACTAGGACCCGTAAAGAAGTTCACGGCCCGTAAGTGGAAACCCAAACGGGCCGTTAAGAGCTTCACGGGCCGTGAACAAATACGGCCCGTGGTCATATTCACGGGCCGTTACGTTTTTGAATTACGTTTTTGAATGACTGATTTGACTACTGACAGACCATACGGCCCGTGAAGGGCCTTACGGCCCGTAAGGAGGGCGTCCATTTATCCCCGAGGGCGTCTCTTTAGTAGGCCCCATATTAAATCACCTTACTTTACGCAATGTGCCCTTTCCGTATCATGATATGACTGACCCATAAAAAATTAAAGAATACTATCAAGTTACCATGTGCTTATTGTCAAACTAGGTTAGTATCCCGTGTATTACACGGGTTGAATAAATAATTAATTAAATGGTAAATTACGAAAATGACCATTTGACCAAATCGAAATACTAAAATAACCGGTCAAAAATAAAGATTATTAAATAAAACAGCCAATCATATTGATCCACATATCCATCCCCCGCTGACGTGGCAAGGGATTATGGGAATCTCTCGCCTAGAAAAATGTGCCAGAGAGAGATTATGGGAATCCCTCTCCCATGTGTACATCCCTCGCTGGCGTGGCTTTATCCCTCGCTAACTCAGCTAGGGATTATGGGAATCCCTCGCCCAAAATTATGAAAATGCCCCCTCGTCCATAATTAAAAAAAATACATACATATATATATATATATATATATATATATATATATATGTTTTTAACCAAAAAATCTGTATTTTTAATTATTTATTATTTTTAAATACATAAAAATTTAATTTAATTTTATTTTCACCTATATATTACAATGCTTACCCTTAACAAAGTTATCAGATCTTACATTCTTCTCAATCTTCTTGTTATTTTCTTTTTAAAATTATTTAAAATAAAAATATATCAGTTAATATCATACTATACAGTGGTGGTAAATGCCATTTTATAAAGAGTGTTGAAGAGTATCTACCATTAAAAGATAAATGTGCGGTAAATGACATTGTTAGATACTCTTCAACACCTTTACAAAATATCATTTACCATCAATGTATAATATGATATTAATTGACATTTCCTGATTTGAGAGAATTTTAAGAAAAAAGTAACAACAAGGTTAAGAAGAATGTAAGATTTGATAACTTTATTAAGGGTAAACATTGTATTATATAGGTGAAAGTAAAATTAAATTAAATTTTTATGTATTTAAAAACAATAAATAATTAAAAATACGGATTTTTTTGGTTAAAAACATATATATATATATATTTTTTAATTATGGGCGAGGGGGGGCATTTTCGTAATTTTGGGCGAGTGATTCCTATAATCCCTCGCTGAGTCAGCGAGGGATAAAGTCACGTCAGCAAGCGATGTACATGTGGGCGAGAGATACCCATAATCCCTCTCTGGCACGCTTTTCTGGGCGAGGGATTCCCATAAACCCTCGCCATGTCAGCGAGGGATGGACACGTGGAGCGATATGATTGGCTGTTTTATTTAATAATCTTTATTTTTGACCGGTTATTTTAGTAATTTGATTTGGTCAAATGGTCATTTTTGTAATTTACTCTTAATTAAATAGTCTTTTTTTTACAGATAATATATTGAATAGTTAGGAATAAAAATTTATGAATTATAAAATGATATTTTAAGGTAAGACATGATTAAAATTATTTGCGAGTAAGAATTTTAAGTAATAAAACGATGATATTATTTTTTAAACTTTTGTTTTTTATTTTTTTCTAAAAATAGGTATTTTTTAAAACATTTTGACTTAAAACAATTTAATGAAAATATCATCTTTAAAAATTTCCTTTTTATAAATTTGAAATTTAATTACTATCGTGTTATAAAAATTTCAATTTTAGAAAATCATAGGTATTAAGTTTTTTCGTATTTAAAAAAGGTTGATGTTTCAGAAGAATATCTTATTTTATATAAAGTAAACTTTAAAAATTGTATTTATATAAAGATCTTTTTTTAATTTATTATAAAATAATAATTTTTTTACATAATCTCATTAATAATCAAGCTAGTTATTTAATAGTAGAGAAAAAACGAGAAAATAAGATTTAGAATGTCTACAATTGTGTCATGTGTCAAACAAAAATCTTATTTTATTAGTATTTATAGATTTATGGATTATAGATTTATAGATTATAGATTAATAATTAAGGTAGTTATTTAATAGTAGAGAGAAGCGAGAAAATAAAATTTAAAATGTCTATAATTGTGTCATGTGTCAATCAAAAACCTTCTTTTATTAATATTTATTTATAGATATTACGCAATGGACAGACACAATTACCTCTTGTCCAATAAAGCACACGTCTCACATCTATTCCAGTAGTTTTTATAATCTTTTTCATTTCAGATTAACTAGCCCGCTTATATATAATAATACTAAAATACAAAAGGTGTCTACAAATGAAAAATGAATATGAAATCAGCTAAATCTAGGTTGAATATTTTTACGAATAAACTTTTTATTATTAGTCGATATATAAAATATTGCCTTATAAACTATTTTAATTTTTTTAGTTAAGTTGAGTTTTGCTCCCAAAAGTTTGATAAAATTAACCATGTTTCTTCAAAATAATTTACCTACAAAAGTTTCATAAGTTGTTTTAATTTTAGTCTAAAGTTTTATTAGTTGTTTCAATTTGAATTCAAAATAATGAAATATTTGGAACGAAATTAAAATAACTTATAAAACTTTTGCAGAAAAATTGGTGTACCTAATATTTTAAAGAAAAATAATTATTTTTATCAAACCTTAGAAGCAAAATTGAAATTAACTCTTTTTTTATATATGTTTTAAAACTTGATTAGAAACATGATATCAATGTTTAGAAAAACCTTTACTTCTATCCAGTCTTTTAAAATACTTCGATGCATGCAAATGTCACGTCATATACTGGGTTAAAGGCGGATTTATGTTTTTATTAAGATAATCTTTTAGAAACTTAATTTAAGAAAAACTAAATCATAATCTATACCGTTAAAACGCCAACTTTTTAATTGTGAAGTAAACCATCAAGCCACTTGAATGTGCCATTGAGGACAAAAGTAGGTTTATGTACAATTTGTTTTGGTGTTGGCCAATACGACATGATTGCATGTACAATTTGTCTTAGTGTTTGCCAATGCGATATGATTGTACGAAGAACCCCCCATGACTAGTACTGAGGATAGGGATCATTTGTTTGGTTGGGTCTTAATGATCCTATTCAGACCTTTATGTCTGAACAGGTCAGACATGGTTGCTTGGTTGGGTTACCTCTGATTGAAAAACATGTTTGACTGACCACTTATTAGGTCAGACATGAGTTTATATCTGACCAAACTTCTCTTTCCCACAGTAGCAGCACTCGTCGTTCCCCGTCATCTACATCTAGTCGTCGGCCATCACCAACAGCGCCACCATCGGCAGCGGCGCACCACCAGCAGGCGCCACGAACAGCAGCGACCACAATCAACACCGATTCACAGGTAATTTCTTCTATTTTAAACATTATCTTTTGCCTTTTTGGGGGTCGGCCATGGCCGAAGCTTCGTCGGTTACCCTTCTCTTCCTTCCCCTTCAGCCGTCGAAGCTTCGCGGTTACCCTTCTATTTGAAACCTCCGATGTCGTACTGTGCTTTTTGGGGGTCGGCCTTTGCGATTTTTGAATCTAGGGTTTCTTGTTCCTGAGTTAGTGATCTAGATTATTACAAGCCCTCTTCTTGATTTTGATTTGGTATGAAAATCAATGAATGATTTGATATGCAATGGTTGAGGAGAAACTAAATGTGTTTGGTATGAAAATCAATAACTGTGTTTGAGGTTTGTCATCTTCAATGTGGACTTTCAAATACACCTATTAGTAGCAATTGGCAAAACAGATATTTATGTAGGTTGTTAAATTGCTTCTGTTGATATTATTCCATCTTTTACAATGTTCAAAAACTTTGTAGTAATGATAATTACCTATAAATGGCATGCAATTATAATTGGGTAATGAACATGGAACCATGATAGATGATTATGGGTAGCACTTGGCAAAACATATATTTATGTAGGTTGTTGGATTGCTTCTGTGGATATTATTCCATTTTTTACAAAGTTCAAAAACTTCATCACGTCTTGTCAAATGAAATTGAAGTGATTATTTGAGTTTGATTTGTATTTTTATGAATTGGTTAATTCTTCTAATTTTTATAATACATGTTATTAATTGGTAGATTCTTGTAAAGAAATGACTGATAAAAAGATTATGATTATTTGAAATCAAGGAGTCGATAAAACCTTTCTAGAATCATGTATTCATGAAATTGCACTTTATGAACGTGATGGTAGTAGACTGAAATCAATTTCATGGAGGAATGTTGCTGAAAAGTTGAAAACAGAACATGATTTTATAGTGGATCAAAAACAAATAAAAAACCGCTGTAATTACTTGAAATCAAAATTTACAGCTTGGTCAACGCTTAAAAACAAAACTGGAAATGTTTATAACCCGCTAACAAACACATTTAACTTAACGGAAGAGGAATGCCAACTTGAGATCAAGATATTTCTTTATATATACATATATATTTCAATAACCTCATAGTAATTTTTAATTTTTTTTCCACATAGTCCAACAAATTTATAAAAAAGTTGAGAAGCGCGCCACTTGATTATCCCGACTTGTGTATTCAATTGTTTAAGGGATCTACTTCAAATAGTTTCGATAGTTAGGGGCCATCTTCTACACTCCCTCATCCTTCTATGGAATTAATTGATCAAAATGCTCTTTTGGACATTGATGGCACTCAAATGAAACATGGGGCTAGTGAAGAGTCTTCTGATCAGTCTAAACAAAAAAGAAAATCATCAACTTAATGTGTTAGTAATGAGTCATCAAGTCGGTCTAAAAAAAGGAAACAAACATTCAATTCACATCTCATGGAAGTTGGGGAGGATATTAGGAATGTGGCAAAGATGTTGCTTGAGAAACACAACTAGAAACAAAGAGCGATTTTGAATGGTTAAGCGAAGGTTTCAACACTCAATAGAAATAATTCACAGATGTTTTTATGAGGTCTTAATTGCAATGATGAGATATTGGTTAGCCGATTTTCGACGACATCGTGCATTGACTAAGGAAGAAAAATTCAACCATGCTCACGCACAACTTAGAAATGTAATTGAGAGCGCATACGGTGTTTTGAAGGCAAGATTCCTAATCCTAAAACAAATGCCACCCTTTTCATTTCCAATACAAAGAGACATAGTGATTGTGTGTTTCGCTATCCATAACTCTATACGAAATGGAATATTCATGATCAGTTATTTATGCCATACAACGAAAACACTTTTTTTAGAGAAATGCAAAAGGAGGAAAGTGATGGCCAGTCTGTTCACGACATGGAATGGGGCTTACAAGGCATTGAGCATATCACTACTTTGCGTGACGAGATAGCAACTCAATTAACGTCAAATGCTTAAAAGCAAAATTGTATGTAAATTATTAATTTCTACTTGGATTTAGTATGTTTTCAAGAAGGATTTATGTGTAATTTGGATATTCTATGATGGTTTGTATTTTTTTTTAATAATTATTCATTATTAGAAGTTATGACCAAACAGATAAATTATATTCAGCAAGAAATAATTCAGAGGAGTAAAACAGTTATTGTACACAGTCATTCAGATATCCAACCAAATAGACTTAAACTGATTCAATACTTATTGGTTCAGACATCTTACTGGTTCAGGCCTCTTATTGGTTCATGCCTCTTATTGGTTCAGCACTTATTCATTCAAAAATTACCAAACAACACCTCAAACTTTCAGGGGGCCTAAACTCTCAAAATGGCCAATTATTATTATTATTATTATTATTATTATTATTATTATTATTATTATTATTATTATTATTATTATTATTATTATTTTGTTTTTATTGTTTAGGTATTAGATGTTGATTAACAATTAAAAAAATACTACTAACTTGTTAGTTTTTATATGTTTAAGTAGTGTCCAATAAAATAATGCGCACTTTAAAATCAACTAGTCATTTTAGCAGCCGCGCTTTGCGACGGCAACATACATAACAAGATAAAGCATATACTACAATCAACCAAACTTATTTTCAAACTAAATTTACATCGACATGTATAATAATTAGAATTTATACAAACGATCATAAAAGTAATATAAATATCACATGACTACAAATAGAATTTATGTTCAAACGTAAACAGAACTAAAATGTATATAAAAATAAGTATGTACGGTGGTGTCATATGTACCCTGATAAAGTATAGACAACAGTTGCTTTTACGCATTTTAAAACCAATATTTACTTCAACTGGGTAAAGATACATTTTTGTAAAAAAAACTCTTGTGTCCAATTCTAAAAACCCTAAAATTTACTATTCATTTAGTTCACACACACACATATATATATATATGTATGTATATGTATATATATATACATACATACATACATATATATATATGTATATATATATATATATGTATATGTATATGTATATATATATGTGTATATGTATGTATATATATATGTATATGTATGTATATATATATGTATATGTATGTATATATATATGTTATATGCATATATATATATGTATATATGTATATGTAGATTAAGGTCTTTGAGGCTGATTTCTTCTGAAGCTAGAGAAGACATGGTTTCTCTGACATGCTTTTCTCTAAAGACTCATCCAACTTATACAAGTTGTTGATTTCTTCATACTTTTTTGTCAACTGTAGATTAAGGTCTTTGAGTCTGTAACTTTCCACTGTTGTTCTTTTATTTATTTTGTAGTAGATGTCACACCCCCGCTAATAGCGGAAACACGAGGAATGTGAGCTAGACGGGATCGTCATAACACATGGTATATGATAGCAATAAAAATATGATGACAAGCTTGTCATGACGACACCCGAACACAAATGGAGACTTGTGTCGTGTATAATCAAAGTTCACGACAGCATAGTCATAAGCATAGACATAAGATGATCACATAAAATTGATAATAACTTGTAATGTAAATTCCCACAACTCGGGAACAAGTATACAAGAAGTCATGTTCAAGCTTTACAAGAGTAATAATCACAAAATGCATCCTAGGGTCTCCTCTAAAGGCAGCACTCCTAGATCTTCAATTACCTTGTTCACCTGAAAAGAAATGCTCAAAATGGTCAACATAATTGTTGGTGACCTTCGTAGGTTTTAAGTAATAAAAGATGTTATGATGAAACCAGTAAGTTTAATAAGTGTTACCGCGACTACACTTATGTATAGGCGGTTTACCAGTTTTAAATAGCTACAGCCAAACCTAAACATCGGTTCCACATGGGAATTGATGGATGAAAGGAAACATTCCCAAAGTTTAAATAGTTTATTTAAGACGTAGCAAGATCCACACAGCGCGTACGTATAGTTTATAACCAAACCAATCCCTAGGTCCCATTACCGGGATTAATGGTTATATAAAAAGGTTTTCCATAGCATAATATGTTTAATATGACGTAGCAAGATCCACACAGCGTATACGTTTAGGTTACAACCATACCAATCTTTAGGTCCCAATTTCCGGGATTAATGGTTATATAAAAAGGTTTTCCATAGCATAATAAGTTTAATATGACGTAGCAAGATCCACACAGCGCATCCGTTTAGGTTACAACCAAACCAATCTTTAGGTCCCAATTTCCGGGATTAATGGTTGTAGTGGATGATCGGCTTAGAAGAACCACACAGAAGAAACACACAGAAGAACCACACAGCCGAGAGCATCCAGGGTCAATGGCATCCACGGGTAACATCAATCAACACATAACAACAAGTAGTAGTGCATAGTAGGGTGATACCACTAAGACATACATAGGAGTAACATAGCACATAGTTCAAGTTCACATAGCAGCAGTCACAAGATAAGCAAGTTAAGATACTCATAGAAGTAGTAGCCAACTTCCACTAGGGAAGGTGCCTGAAATCAAGTTAAGTAAGTGAGCATTCTTTTCCTCCAAGTTAAAGATATTTGAAAAGGTTTTATAAGAGTAAAAAGGGGCCACGAAACTCACTGAACGGATGATAGGCACGTGTGATGAATATTCCCAACGGTAGGATGCTATGAACAGTCAAACACCTATTGACAGTTACTAAGAAGCATTAATAACGAGCATAAAGCATAAGATGATGTCAATAGATTCGGGCAGTTTCGGTTCGGTCGTGGGTAGTACACACACAAGCAGACATATACATCTCAGACTAGGTTATTTTAACTAGTATGTGCCTGTTCATAGCGTTGACTTTAATCTTTGTGGTCAAGCTATGACACTTTATTAATGTTACCTTATCGCCGTAAGATCTCTGAAAAGGGGATCCACACACACACACACACTATCATCAGCCACACAACAGGACCGGACGCACGACTCAACCCTTCCTTCGTACGAATGGACCTTCAGTTGTACGAATCAGCTTCATTCGTACGATTGAACCTTCATTCATGCGACTAAGCATTCAGTCGTACCATGCAAGACCCATTCATACGACTCAACCTCCATACACACGATTGGACCTTCATTCGCACGAATCAGCTTCATTCGTGCGATTGAATATTCGTTCGTGCGACTGGCCTTTCAGTCGTACGACTCACACACAATCGCACACAATTTCATTCGGACTGACTCAATCGCACGCACACTCACTCGCATAGGCTCATTCGCACACACATTCATTCGCACACACATTCATTCGCACAGACCCATACGCATGACTCAGTCGTACGATTTGCCCAATCGCACGGCTCAGTCCCGTGACACACTCATACGCCTAACCCAGTCGCATGACTCACCCCAGTCGCACGGCTCAGTCGGCCGGAAGGCCCAGTCGCCCTGCACAGCAGATCGCGACTGCTGAGACTTCGAGCAGCGTCCAGTTGCTCCGGGCGCGGGTTTCACACACCAAGAACCTCCAGAACTCATATCCTAACATGTATAGACAAGAAGCACACTCAAAAACACAACATGCAAGCCCACACGACCTCATGTGCTTGGATGAACCCGAGCACCCGAAACCCTAGAAAATGCAGCAGCTAAATCGAGCAATAAACGGGTCAAACGAGGCTATCTACCTGCTAGGAGCGAGTATTCACGATGATAACCAAGATTTGATGGCGAAAACGCAACAAACGTGATGAATTTTGGTGCTAGATTGGTGTAGAAATGGGGAAGAAGAAGAAGAACGATGGGGATGAAGAAAAATGGTGAAAATGGCTGGGAAGAGGGTATTTATACCCAGCCTAGTTTGGTAATTTGTCAAGTTTAGTCCCTGCAATTAGCCCCGAGTTCCTAAATTTTTGTTTCGGTTGAAAACGTTATTTATTAGTCTTGTTTTTATTAATGATAAAATGTTGTTAATGATATTTATAATTTAAAATGGTTTTATACGTGTCGGTATGTTCTTATAAAAACGGTGCGTCTAATGATAACGGGGCAAATCTTAGGTAATGTTTTAGGTTGATGACGATTTAAACTACAATAGCACACGCATAAGGTTAACCAAGCAAGCTTACAGGCATAATATCCACATAGATGGGCTAGAAAGGTGAGGGATGACCGACAACAAAACTAACAGATTACGTCAATAGATGGACCTTTGGTGACGGATGTCACAGTATCCCCCAGTTGAGGGAATTTCGTCCCGAAATTCAACTGGTGCTAGGTCCAAGGGCGTCATCCTCGAACAGGTGTGGGTATTTGAGTCTCATCTGATCTTCACGTTCCCATGTAAACTCTGGCCCTCGTTTGGAATTCCATCTTATACGAACGATAGGTATCTTGCTGTTCCTCAACTTTTTGACCTTTCGGTCCATGACCTCAATAGGTTCCTCCACAAAATGGAGGCTTTGATCAATCTTGATATCCTCAATAGGCACGTGAAGTGATTCGTCAGCTAAGCACTTCTTGAGGTTCGATACATGGAAAGTATCATGTACACTGTTAAGCTCTTGTGGCAACCGTAATCGGTACGCCACCGGACCGATTATTTCTGTGATCTCGAATGGTCCAACATATCTTGGGGCTAACTTCCCTTTCTTTCCAAACTGTACGACCCCTTTCCACGGAGAGACCTTAAGCAACACTCGATCCCCAACGTTAAACTCTAGTGGCTTCCGACGGTTGTCGGCATAGCTCTTTTGGCGGTCTCTAGCAGCTTTGAGTCTGTCTTTGATTTGGAAGATCTTATCGGTGGTTTCTTGAATGATTTCGGGACCTGTTAGCTGGCTTTCACCAACTTCGGCCCAACATACAGGCGGTCTACATTTCCGTCCATACAGCGCTTCGAACGGTGCACAACGAAGACTAGTATGGTAACTGTTATTGTAGGAAAACTCGATCAGCGGTAGATGAGTATCCTAACTGCCACCAAAATCAATAACGCACGCCCTCAGCATGTCCTCAAGTGTCTGTATCATTCGTTCACTTTGGCCGTCTGTCTGGGGTGATAGGATGTACTCATGTCTAATCGAGTGCCCATCGCTTTCTGTAACGTCTGCTAAGATCGTGAAGTGAATCGACTGTCTCGGTCGGATATGATTGACACTGGCAACCCGTACCGTGTCACGACCTCTTTGATGTACACCCTTTCCAGCTTATCCATCTTATAGTCTTCTCGGATAGGCAAGAAGTGAGCGGATTTTGTCATTCGATCAACCACGACCCATATCGAGTCGTGTCCGCTTGGCGTTCTCGGGAGTTTGGTAATGAAATCCATAGTGATGTTCTCCCATTTCCACTCGGGGATTTCAGGTTGTTGCAATAATCCTGATGGTTTCTGGTGTTCAGCCTTGACCTTTGAACAAGTCAAGCATTTGCTCACATATATAGCAATATCTTTCTTCATGCCTGGCCACCAGTACAGCTCTTTCAGACCGTGGTACATCTTGTCTGCACCAGGATGAACAGAGTATCGAGTCTTGTGTGCATCATCCAAGACTAGTGTACGTACACCTCCCCATCTGAAGACCCATATACGATCCATAAAGTAATGTACGCCGTCATCCTTGCGACTCATTTGTTTATCCATCCCTCGGAATTCTTCTCCCGCAAGGTTTTCTTCTTTCAAAGCCTCGCTTTACGCAATTTGAATATGAGCCTTTAGATTGGTTTGAATAGTCAACCCTAGCGCTCGAGCACGTAATGGTTTCACGCGTTCTTTGCGGCTTAAAGCATCAGCCACCACGTTAGCTTTCCCCGGATGATACCGGATTTCACAATCGTAGTCGCTAAGTAGTTCTACCCAGCTTTGCTGCCGCATGTTAAGTTCTTTCTGATTCATGATGTGTTGAAGGCTCTTATGGTCTGTTTAGATGATGCATTTGGTTCCATATAGATAATGCCTCTATATCTTGAGTGCAAACACTACGGCTCCCAACTCCAAATCGTGAGTTGTGTAGTTCTTTTCATGCACCTTGAGTTGTCACGAAGCATAAGCAATTACCTTATCTTTCTGCATTAGTACACAGCCCAAACCTTGATGTGAAGCATCACAGTACACCACAAAATCATCAGTTCCGTCTGGGAGGGACAATATCGGTGCGTTGCACAACTTCTCCTTTAATGTTTGGAACGCCTGTTCTTGTGCTTTCCCCCAATCGAACTTCTTGTCTTTCTGAGTCAACAAAGTTAACGGTTGGGCAATCTTTGAGAAATTCGCAATGAAGCGACGATAGTATCCGGCCAATCCTAAGAATTGCCGTATTTCTGAGGGTGTTTGGGGAGTATCCCATTTCTTCACAGCTTCAATCTTACCGGGGTCCACATGAATTCCATCTTCGTTAACCACATGACCCAAAAACTTCACTTCTCGAAGCCAGAATTCACACTTCGAGAACTTGGCGAAAAGTTTCTCTTCCTTCAACAGTTCTAGAATTGCTTGGAGGTGTTTTTCGTGATCCTCCTTCGAACGGGAGTAGATGAGTATGTCGTCTATGAATACAATCACGAACTTATCCAGATAAGGCTTGCACACCCGATTCATTAAATCCATAAAGACAGCTGGTGCGTTGGTCAACCCAAACGGCATGACCAAGAACTCATAGTGCCCGTAACGAGTTCTAAATGTTGTTTTTGGAATATCGTCCTCAAATACTCTTAGTTGATGATAACCAGATCGAAGGTCGATCTTAGAGAAATACGAGGCTCCTTGCAACTGATCGAACAGGTCATCGATTCTAGGAAGAGGATACCGATTCTTCACGGTCAATTTGTTCAATTCCCTATAGTCGATACACATACGGAACGACCCGTCCTTCTTCTTGACAAATAATACCGGTGCTCCCCACGGTGAATAACTCGGTCGAATAAAACCTTTCTCCAGTAGTTCCTGTAGTTGGCTTGATAACTCTTGCATCTCTGAGGGTGCTAACCGATACGGTGTCTTAGCTATCGGTGTAGTTCCAGGAACCAGCTCTATATGGAATTCCACCTGCCGTGGAGGAGGCAATCCAGAAAAATCATCAGGGAACACTTCTGGGTAATCCCGTACGATCGGAATGTCGGCCAATTTCATCTCTTCTTCCTTCTTTTCTACCACGTGAGCCAGAAAGGTGTAACACTGCTTTTGCAGACCTTGGCGTGCTTTCATGCAGGAGATAAGCTTTAAGTTCTTTCCCGGTCGCTCCCCTTGTATTCTGAGTACTTTTCCGTCTGACATGGGAATCCGCACTACTTTATCTCGGCAAACAATCTCGGCTCCATGCTTAGATAACCAATCCATTCCCACTATTACGTCAAAGCTCCACAATTCAAAAGGTATCAAATCTATGTTGAAGACCTGGTCTTCCAACATTAGGGTGCAGTCCTTAATAATTTCCTCTGCCTGTTCAACCCTACCATTTGCCATTTCTACGAAGTAACTAGTTTCTAGTCTACTGGCACTCAAATCAAGCATTTGCACAAACTCAGATGATATAAAACTATTGTCTGCCCCAGTATCAAACAGTACAGATGCTAAGTGGTTGTTGAGTAGGTGCGTACCCGTGACAACGTTTAGATCTTGACGGGCATCATTAGCTTCAATGACGAAGGCACGACCCCGTGCAGCATTTCCTTGGTTTCCTTGGCCTTGCGCACCTGCTATGGCCATTATCTGATGTTGGTTGTTTCCCTGCTGGACCGGTGCCCTGTTCAGTCGAGGGCACATATTCCTGAAGTGATCGAGGGCTCCACACTCGTAGCAAGCCCTGGCATTCCCAGCAGGGTTAACCACGTTGATGGGTGCCACCAGGTTTGGTGCTACTCTACAGTCTCTTGCTTGATGCCCCGGGCATCTGCAGTTCAAACACACCTGGCACGGTGCTGCTGGAGGATGATGAAGATTACACCTGTCACATTTCGGGTGCGGACCAGCATATTCCCTCTTCCCTTGAGTCACGGCCATGAAGTTTCTGGTCGTTTTGGCCCTCTTATCAGACTTTCCAGTACCAGACCGGCTTGTTTCCCCAGTCTCTTTCCTTTTCTCTGCTCCCCTACCCAATACTTCGGTTCTTATCATCTCGTCAGTGAGAGCGCCAGCTTTCAGAATTACGCTCTAGATTGTAGGAGGAGAAGTTGCAGTTACCATTGCCCGGATTTGAGGCGCGAGTCCCCAAATATACCTTTCTATCCTCTTAGATTCCGGAGTGACTAGGTGTGGAACTAGTCTAGCCAGCTCGTGGAATCGGTCAGTATAAGCTGCGTGCCCTGCCCCCACCATAGCATGATTCCAGAACTCATGCTCAAGCTTCTGCATCTCGTTGAGAGGGCAGTATTCTTCGGTAATCAAGGCTTTGAATTCATCCCAGGTCATCTGCATCGCAGATTCCCTTCCCCTAGCTTGAACCTGGGTGTTCCACCAGGTTAGTGCTCTGCCCTGCAGTGAGCACGTAACATACTTGAACCGCTGGCTGTCGAGGCATTCACTGATGTCGATCACAGCCTCCATTTTCTCAAGCCATCTAATCAGGGCTATCGCCCCACCTTTCCCATCAAAATCCCGGGGCTTACAGGCCACAAATTCCTTATAAGAACAACCCCGTTTGGCGTTAGCAGCCCCAACTTCATTACTTGCTGTACCACCATTTCCAGTCTCCTGATTGCTTTCATTCCCAATCGGGTTCCCAGTGTCCTCGTTTTCATTACCACCATCCCCGTGGGGGTGGTTTTGTTGTTGCAGAGCATCGCTCACCTGAGCTACAATAGTTGGAATCAGGGCAGTCAATTGTTGAGCAATTAAGGCTGCCATATCAGGGTTTCTAGTCCCTTGGGTATTGCCAGGAGGGCCATCATTTGCTATTGGAGGTCTACCCCTGCCTCTGCCTCTGCCCTTCAGGGCTTCACTTCCGCTACTGTTGCTGCGGGTAGATCTTCGAGGCGGCATGTTCTATTCATACAAGAGGCAACATATAAGCTTTAGTCACCTTAAGATACACAAGTACTTTACTTATCAAATTCCAATGTTTCGTGTTCCAGTCGGTCAAGATCACCATGCAGCCCATTTTAAGCATATTCTCGGTATACTGGTGATGTTTATATATAGGGTTCCCCGCAGCGTTCCTACCACACCCACGATGTACCGAGAATGATGCCTAATCCGGTTACATGACATCCGACCTTCCTTCAAATCATATCCATAATAATCCATCAAGTCAACTGAGTCCAAACATGTAATCACGTATAGTCTGGCGGAGGTTGTCTATCTCGCATCCTTGAAAGGACTCAGACATAGCCTCCTCGGGTCGGTCTCAGTATCTGAGGTCAAGCGCAATGTATGATCTGTGACGATCTTTTCGGGTCTCAATGCCCGAATTTGGTTACGATAACTTGGCGCACAGAGGGAACGGAAGATCCAATAGGAAGCATCTCATAGTGGTCGAGCACAAGGGCTCAAGCACAAAGTAAAAGATCACATAACAGAAGGACAACCAAACATGTAAGGAGGAACACATACACGAGATATATAAATACACACAAGCTTAAGCATGCAAATCTACATGAAGGTTCCTAGGTTATAGTCTAGGTCAAGTGTAATTGCCTAATTCTCTATAACCAATGGCTCTGATACCAGTCTGTCACACCCCCGCTAATAGCGGAAACACGGGGAATGTGAGCTAGACGGGATCTTCATATCACATGGTATATGATAGAGTAGTAATAAAAATATGATGACAAGCGTGTCATGACGACACCCGAACACAAATGGAGACTTGTGTCGTGTGTAATCAAAGTTCACGACATCATAGTCATAAGCATAGACATAAGATGATCACATAAACATTGATAATAACTTGTAACGTAAATTCCCACAACTCGGGAACAAGTATACAAGAAGTCATGTTCAAGCTTTACAAGAGTAATAATCACAAAATGCATCCTAGGGTCTCCTCTAAAGGAAGCACTCCTAGATCTTCAATTACCTTGTTCACCTGAAAAGAAATGCTCAAAATGGTCAACATAATTGTTGGTGAGCTTCGCAGGTTTTAAGTAATAAAAGATGTTATGATGAAACCAGTAAGTTTAATAAGTGTTACCGCGACTACACTTATGTATAGGCGGTTTACCAGTTTTAAATAGCTACAACCAAACCTAAACATCGGTTCCACATGGGAATTGATGGCTGAAAGGAATCATTCCCAAAGTTTAAATAGTTTATTTAAGACGTAGCAAGATCCACACAGCGCGTACGTATAGTTTATAACCAAACCAATCCCTAGGTCCCATTACCGGGATTAATGGTTATATAAAAAGGTTTTCCATAGCATAATAAGTTTAATATGACGTAGCAAGATCCACACAGTGCATACGTTTAGGTTACAACCAAACCAATCTTTAGGTCCCAATTTCCGGGATTAATGGTTATATAAAAAGGTTTTCCATAGCATAATAAGTTTAATATGACGTAGCAAGATGCACACAGCGCATACGTTTAGGTTACAACCAAACCAATCTTTAGGTCCCAATTTCCGGGATTAATGGTTGTAGTGGATGATCGGCTTAGAAGAACCACACAGAAGAAACACACAGAAGAACCACACAGCCGAGAGCATCCAGGGTCAATGGCATCCACAGGTAACATCAATCAACACATAACAACAAGTAGTAGTGCATAGTAGGGTGATACCACTAAGACATACATAGGAGTAACATAGCACATAGTTCAAGTTCACATAGCAGCAGTCACAAGATAAGCAAGTTAAGATACACATAGAAGTAGTAGCCAACTTCCACTAGGGAAGGTGCCTGAAATCAAGTAAAGTAAGTGAGCATTCTTTTTCTCCAAGTTAAAGATATTTGAAAAGGTTTTATAAGAGTAAAAAGGGGCCACGAAACTCACTGAACGGATGATAGGCACGTGTGATGAATATTCCCAACGGTAGGATGCTATGAACAGTCAAACACCTATTGACAGTTACTAACAAGCATTAATAACGAGCATAAAGCATAAGATGATATCAATAGATTCGGGCAGTTTCGATTCGGTCGTGGGTAGTACACACACAAGCAGACATATACATCTCAGACTAGGTTATTTTAACTAGTATGTGCCTGTTGATAGCGTTGACTTTAATTTTTGTGGTCAAGCTATGACACTTTATTAATGTTACCTTATCGTCTTAAGATCTCCGAAAAGGGGATCCACACACACACACACACACTATCATCAGTTACATAACAGGACTGGACGCACGACTCAACCCTTCCTTCGTACGAATGGACCTTCAGTCGTACGAATCAGCTTCATTCGTACGATTGAACCTTCATTCATGCGACTAAGCATTCAGTCGTACCATGCAAGACCCAGTCATACGACTCAACCTCCATACATACGATTGGAGCTTCATTCGCACGAATCAGCTTCATTCGTGCGATTGAATATTCGTTCGTACGACTGGCCTTTCAGTCGTACGAGTCACACACAATCGCACACAATTTCATTCGCACTGACTCAATCGCACGCACACTCACTCGCATAGGCTCATTCGCACACACATTCATTCGCACAGACCCATACGCATGACTCAGTCGTACGATTTGCCCAATCTCACGGCTCAGTCGCGTGACACACTCATACGCCTAACCCAGTCGCACGACTCACCCCAGTCGCACGGCTCAGTCGGCCGGAAGGCCCAGTCGCCCTGCACAGCAGATCGCGACTGCTGAGACTTCGAGCAGCGTCCAGCTGCTCCGAGCGCGGGTTTCACACACCAAGAACCTCCAGAACTCATATCCTAACATGTCTAGACATGAAGCACACTCAAAAACACAACATGCAAGCCCACACGACCTCATGTGCTCGGATGAACCCGAGCACCCGAAACCCTAGAAAACACAACAGCTAAATTGAGCAAATAATGGGTCAAACGAGGCTATCTACCTGCTAGGAGCGAGTATTCACGATGATAACCAAGATTTGATGGCGAAAATGCAACAAACATGATGAATTTTGGTGCTAGATTGGTGTAGAAATGGGGAAGAAGAAGAACGATGGGGATGAAAAAAAATGGTGAAAATGGCTGGGAAGAGGGTATTTATACCCAGCCTAGTTTGGCAATTTGTCAAGTTTAGTCCCTGCAATTAGCCCCGAGTTCATAAATTTTTGTTTCGGTTGAAAACGTTATTTATTAGTCTTGTTTTTATTAATGATAAAATGTTGTTAATGATATTTATAATTTAAAATGGTTTTATACGTGTCGGTATGTTCTTATAAAAACGGTGCGTCTAATGATAACGGGGCAAATCTTAGGTAATGTTTTAGGTTGATGACGATTTAAACTACAATAGCACACGCATAAGGTTAACCAAGCAAGCTTACAGGCATAATATCCACATAGATGGGCTAGAAAGGTGAGGGATGACTGGCAACAAAACTAACAGATTACGTCAATAGACGGACCTTTGGTGACGTATGTCACAGTAGATTAGGATGTACGCAATGGCATGTCATAATCACTAGTCAAAACACAATCTGTCTTTTTCTTTTACATTGATCTTGTTGTCTAGATTAGTGTTCTAGCTGGCTTTCAAAGTATGGTCGACTGTAGAATGTAGTATAAAGTTTCTCATGTAACCTATTCTTAGTACTAAGACTTGTAACAATTGTAAACACTTGAGAGAAATATACATCATTCTTGAAAACCATTCTCTTTGTTTTTATGTGTTCTTTATTCTTGTTCTTTGTTTCACTTGCTTGGTCCCCTAGTTGATCTGTTAAGTGTTATACTCTCCATCTTGTGAAACTATTGCATCACCCTTAACCAGTCCTGCACTTCTTTTTCCTTAAATCAAGTTGTCACTATTCCTCATTTGTTTTTCCCATTGACTATACCTTCTATATCTTTCCTTCCTTTGTAAATACCACACCAATGAAAGGTTGTAATCCAAAGCATCATAACAATTCAATCTCTCTCTATTCGGCTATTTCTCCTTCTTTTGGCTTACCAAAACTGAGAACCACCACCACCATCACAACTCTTAACCATAATGAGCTTTCTTACAAGATCCTTCTATTTCTAGACTTCGTTATTCCAACACAGCCTTGGTATGTCTTTTATAGATTCATATATGTTTATCCAAGTCATCATTATCAAAACACACACAGATCAACAAGTATAATAACGTTCTTTTGATAAATCTCTTAAAAGTTTTTATACCTTCATTTTTCTTATCTCGATAATGGTTTTATAACTCAAACGATGATGTATTTTTTACCATCATCCAACACATATAGTATACTTAAGGATAGTGCTCCATGATCAAGCCTAAAACATGATCACAACTTCAACATTCAAGATCTAGTTAACTATAACACTTGTTTAAGGATATCAACACTAGTTCATTCTTCAACATTCTTTCTTCTAATATCACCAACAATGTATATTATCTAAAAATACACATTCACCATTTATAAATGTTTGTTAAAAGACAAGAAAAGATTGATAAACAAAAAGTGTCTTAAATAAGCACAAACCAATCACCAAGCGGTAAAAACAAATTTTAATATATCAAACACTTCTATACTTGTTAGATCATACTTATTTAGACTTTATGTCATGTTATTGTAGTGTTGGATGAAAACTTTGAAGTTGCTCAAATTATTTGACTATTAGATAAAACTAAAATTTACAATACTAAAATTTAGATTTAAATTTTGAAAAATACCTTGAGTGTATATTAAAATTCCAAAATTTTATATTATATCTTGCATACACTAAGGAACTTGTAGATTAGATTTTAAAATCATTGAAGGTGTCTAACTATTATATTGATTTTTGGTCTTATATACATATAGTGAGAAAAAATTCTCGAGTGTGCAGTAACTTTTAAAAATTTTCCAAAAACATTTATATATTATATTGAAACCATAAACTAAATTTCATAATTTTGGGGGTTATTTAGCTATTTCCTATATTTGTGTGTGTTTTCTCAGTTTTTATATCCCTATACATGGCCGGCCCAACAGTAGTCTTGGCCCAAGATAGGGCTTTGGGCCTCCAAATAGTATAGGGCCTCCAATTTTTGACTAGGATACACAAATGAGTAGTGCTTCACGGCTCCAAGTCCCCAATCGACCTTCACCGCTTCAGGAGTGTGGAGCAGTTGAGTCGATCGACCTTCGGATGCAATGCGACTTTTCAGATTCACTCTCGAGACGAGAATCAAGCGACATGCAGTCAAGCAGTCTCGGTAATCATCACGCATGGCTACGAGTCAACACTGGACCCCTTCGATTCAACCTACAAATAACGTTTGCAGTCAACACTCGACAGCTTCACGCATGACTTTTCGACAGCTTCAGCCGCCCTTCCCTGCTTGCGAACAGGCAACAGCGAACCCCCGATTTGTGAGCTGGAGAGTTTGCCCAAAGGAATCTCCGAGAGTAACGCTGGTACGATATCGAAGGCTTGCTTTAACGTTTGCAGTTCCAAATTGCAAATCAAAACCCTAAAGGACTTCTCCGAGAGTAACGCTGGTACGATATCTATGTCTCGAATCAAAACCCTAATCTGTTTGTTGTTGATTTGAAGTTTGATTAGAACAGATGTGTGTTTACTGCTTGATTGATTGTTTAAAAGTTGTTCAAATGTGGTGTAAGTTTAAGGGCAATACGATTCAAAGTTGGGCAATACGATTTATTGATTTGTTTCTGAATTTGCTATTTGGTTAATTGTTTTGAAAATTTCTAATTCAGATTTCAGTGATTTGCTCTTTGTGAAAGGGGAAGTTTTCTGAATTTGTTATTGATTTGCTCTCTCAGGTTAGTTTTCTATTCTTTTTGTTTCTTACTCAAGTGATTTATTGATTTGTTTCTAAATTGGTTATTTGGTTAATTGTTTTGCATCTGAATTATTTTGCATCTGAATTAACTCCGCCAATTGTAAACTCGTTAGTTTATTTTTGCCGGTCCCAAGCCCGGATAAAGGAGGAGGGTTTATATAAATAATCTTTTGAGGGCCTCATATTTTTTATTCGCTTTGGGCCTCCAAAACGTTAAGCCGGCCCTGGGGAATCCCTAAAACCAAGTAAGAATTCCTAAAAAATAAGATTTATATTTTTTCACAGACTTGGTTCATATTATACATAAAATAAGTATTATAAAGTTGTTATAAAAGAACTATTCTATTTTATTAGTTATGCGCCTTTGGAAAACTAATGTTTTCAAGTATTAGTACTATGCACATGTCATTGAAATACCCGTTTCATTCTCATCCATGTATTATAAACTTGATCATCTAATAAGTGTTTGAACAAGGCTTAGATAACCATTTTTAGGCCAATTACTGCCTAAGCACCTTCTCGACAAATAAACATATTATCACAAACATATTTTTTGGGATGACATGATTAGACAAAAATAAGGTAAACTTTTCGATAAAAAAATTAAGGTAAACTTGATAAGACATTTAGTTTCTCTTGAAAGCATTGTATTCTCGATATACGGTTTAGTTTGCATTTCTATGTTTCTGCTTTAATAGGGTGTGTGTAAGGCCCTGTTCTTAGCAATCCTCATAGTTGGTCATTCATAGTATAAAACATTTATAAATAGAGCTTTATGGTGGAACTTATATTTAATCATCAATAAAACTTGTCATAAAGGAACATTGAAGTGTATCTAGACATCAAACTATAATCATTTGTTCATTCTTTTAAAACTTTAGAATAGCCAACCACATAAGTGTTAAGAATAGCCAATCCTATAATATCATTCCATAATGAACAAATCCAAAAGTCCCAAACCATAACTACCAAGTACTAACAAAAACCTAAACAAAAGTACCATTCCAAACAAACATATAATCTAAACCAGTAAACATAATCCAAAACCAAAATCCAAATAATCCAATATGTTTATTGCTTTTGCAGGAGCAGCCTTGTCTCAAGTCTATTATCCAAGTACTTAAGCATAGTTACCTGAAAAGACATGCTCTAAAGAGTCATCATATGTTGACGAGTTTACAAGTTTATAAGTAAAAAATTTGTTGTTATGTAAGTCATTTACAAAATATGAATATGCATGAGAACATAGATGTCATATAAACCAACATAAGCTCATGATCAGTCCAACTAACCGTATAATATTCACTCAAGGAACACACAGGCCACAATAGTCTTAGCTAGCATACTGACCACAACGAAGCAAGTGTCAAGCTATTAGTACTAACAATATCTCTATACAATAATCCAATCAAATTCCAAATAAGCACAAATACTTATGAAGGGTATCCAGACTTGATCCTATGACTCAAAGCACACACAACAGTCCAATGCAAGTCCAAAACAAATTTAACACAACATAGTCTAAAAACATCAAGCATGTTTTTCCTCCAAGTACAACATATTAACATGGGGCCATGAAACTCATATTGATGATAACACAATCAAAAGTGCATAACATGTATAGCAAGTGACAATAGATAAAAAAACAAAACAGGATCACTAAAGGTCTAAAATATCTAATCAAGTGTAATCCTCATAGTTTGATCCTTAATGTCCAACCATGTTCTTATTTTAAAGAATAATTGTAAGGCCCCGTTCCCGGGACGCTTACAGTTGGACCGTCATTGCGTAAAACATTTTAAAACATACATTACTTTTGCAGCGGAATTTAAAAACATGCCATTTTAGTACATTACATCATTCGTTTATATTTCAAAATACAGTAACATGTCCAACTACGGATGCCATCCTCAAAACGCTCCCAGTAGCTTATGCATCCATGCTTTCAACTCCTCAGCATCAACAAAATATCTGCCAACTATCATGCATACAAAAAGTTAGCAATGCTGAGTGAGTTCTAGTTTTATAATAAAATACTTTACTTTCTCTGAAAACCAAAACTTTACATTCATTCGTGGTCATACATTATACATTCACATTGATAATAATAATTATTATCTTCATCATCGTTTGTTCATTCATTCCTTCTTTTATCCATTATTATCACACATTATCATATGAATCCCGTCACATGCAATTCCCCCGTCCCATACCAAAGACAGTACCAGGGTACGCGACAAGGAATCCCCTTCAAGTCAATCTCAAGGATTGAACTCCCTTCGAGTCAATCTCAATGATTGCACTCCCTTCGAGTCAAATCTAAATGATTGAACTCCCTTTGAGTCAATAATAGACTCCCTTCGAGTCAATAATAGACTCCCTTTGAGTCTATCTCAAGGATAGACTCTCGTGTGCATCCTTCGGGTTAGCTAAACCACACACAGTTGAGCTAACAATAATACGGTCATGCACCTCCCTTCGTTTGCTTGCAAGTCTTTCATTCATTCATTACGTTCCACTTTTCATTATTGTTATCTTTAACTTCATTACATAATACTTTACATTCATTCATTATACATCATACCATGTAAAGTCATAACATAATACATAACATACTACATAACATAATACATAACATAATACATATGTTTTGAAAACCGTTTAATGAAGAAAGATAACACATCACACACATACATACACATAATAAACCTCATCAAATCATCATGCATACATCAAGCATAAGCCATCGCATCATAACATAATCTATCTCAACCATCTACCTTTTAAAACCCTCAGAAAACCCTAAGTCCAAGATGAAACACAACTAAACATTTCAATTGTATGAGCATAAAATTTTCTAAGTATATAATGTCTGGGCGCATTACAACTATACGGGCGTATTACCATATGCAGGCGCATGAGGCCTATTTAGGCACATCAATACTTAGACGCATGAACAACTCTAGGCGCATGGACACTATTTGGGCGCATGACTCAACACTTAGGTGATGTTTGTTTTTTCTGCAGAAAAACGTCTGCAGTCTGCGGACCACATCTGCAGACATCTGCAGCAGAAGAGGTGGACCAAACGTCTGCAGTCTGCAAGAAAAAGACTGTTTGTTTTTTAACGTCTGCAGACTGCTAAAATATTATGTAACTAAAGTAAATTTATTTTTTAAACTTTAAAGAGTACTTAAAAAAATAAGTTGGATTACTGAATAATGTCAAACTTAAATACAAAGTTTAATTTTATAAGTTTGTGAAAAATATACACCTTTGAAAATCAAATATCTTTCTCCCTCCCATTCGTCGCACATTTGCCGACCCTCAAAAACCCAAATCCCCAAATTTCATCTTTAATTTCACCAAAAGATTCATCAATCAAAACCAAACCCATTATTATTCATCAGATTCATATCACAATCGCATAAAAAAAGATCATTGTATTTAAGAAAAACGAGCTAACTTAAGTTTTGTACATTTGATATTGTTTACTTGTTTGTATAAACAAAATCATGAAACAATATTAAAGAGAAACGAGCTAACTCATAATAACAAAATCAAAATAAAAAATTTGAAACATTAGTAACCAAGTTGCACCATTGGGTTAAGAAAATATAATAGATCACCATAAACTCAGCAAGATGCACCATTGGCAATTGGTATCCTTCTTCCCGCCGGCATAAAAACAAAATCGAAATAAAAAATAATAATATTCAACTATAAATCTGCAGCTATTCACTCTGTATACCTGCTTTGCATCCAATCTCCAACAGCCTTCAACCAAACTCACACACACCTGTAAGTTCCCTAATTCTCACAAACTCATGTGATTCCATAAGAACACATCATTTGATTCATCGATTGTTTGTAAATTTGATTTGAAATGTGAGCAAAGTTATCGATTGATCTGATCTGGGCTTGTTGTGTAAATATAAATCGAGATCTGTGGAGTGTAGTGATTTTGTTGTTTTGTTTCGGGGAAGAACAGTGTTTTCGAGGAGCGCTAATGGCACGGAAGAAGATCAGGGAGGGGGTCGGCCGTGAGGTGCCCAGCGAAGAGGTGGCCGCCGCTTAGGTGGCCGGCGATGGATGGCGGTCGGTCGAGCAGATGGGTCGGTCGAGCAGTTGGGGCAGGAGGGGGTCGGCCTGGAGGAGCAGATGGGTGGCTGGTTGTGTTTTGTGTTTTGTGATTAGGGAGAAGAGGTTTGATGAAATGTCTTCCCGCCTGAAGACACTAGTCCATGTCTGTACCAAGAAGACCTCGCGTAGACGTTTTTTAATGAAACGTCTTCCAAAAAACAAACAGTCTGCGCACTCAAAACCTCTTCCCGCGTCTGCATGCACGCAGATGAAGAGGTGGGGAAGGGGTTTTCTTAAAAAACTAACACCACCTTAGACGCATTGGCAACTTTTAGGCGCATGATCCAAACTTAGGCGCATGGCCAACATTCTGGGAGCATGGCCTACACTTAGGCGCATTGACAACTTTTGGGTGCATGGACAACTGTTTGGGCGCATGACCCAAACTTAGGCGCATGGCCAACATTCTGGGCGCATGGCTAACAGTCTGGGCGCATGGCCTACACTTAAGCGCATGGACAACTCCTGGGCGCATGGACAACTCCTGGGCACATGAGAACATTCTGATATATTATTTATGCTACAAACATCACCTGAATACTAATCTAACACCTCCCAACATAGATCTAACATACTATAGGCACTTATAACATATTAATAACAATTCTAACCACCAAAACAACATCAAAACTTACATTCACAGAACATCATTCGAATACAAACAGAAACTCATAGTTCATTTTAAAAATGTTTGTTTCGTATGCATAATAGTCCCAACACTTTAAAAATCAATAAAAGAGGGGTCCTATAAACTCACCTTGAACAACCTTTGAGTAGCACACTTCAAATCCGAGACCCATCTTCAAATTTAGCTCCTAAAACTCATAAAAACAAGCACTAAACACCACGAATCTTGGTTTAGAACTCAAATCCTAGTTGAAACTGAACTCATATTCAAGAAACTTACCGTTTTGCAGCTTCTTCTTCCTCTTTCTCTCTCTAAAACCAAGACTTCTCCTTCTTCCTTCCTTTTTTAGCGGATGGTAAAGGTGTGGAAGAAGAAGTGAGCGAGCATGTCCTTTAAAAACATAAAATAATGGGTTTTGTACTTTGTAAACTTTACCCCCTTGCACTTGTGTCCATTATCTTTTCTTTCTAGACACTCTTCTTTGCTTTCTTTTAAATAAAATTCGGGGTGTTATAATAATTTATTCATTTATTAGTCGGAGTTCAAAGTCCTTCAAGAAGTTTTCCAATTTTGTTTTATTTAAATTTCCAGGTCCTTATCGTGTAATTTTGTTATTCACGTCCCATATTGTACGTGCATCAGCTAAAGTTTAATGAATAATTAACCTTAAGGTTCCTAATCCTTAAACATATTAGAATCCGCATTTGGAGACAATTTTTAACTTACTTTAGTTAGTTATTCCCAAACCTTAACATTTAAGTTTTAAAAAATATCTCATATTGTAGAGCTGACCCCATTGATCTTGTGTAGGTTGCTTGAAGGTCAAAACAATAATGAAATGTCATGTAATTGAAACCTTTTGAAATCTAAGACCTTAAAGAAACTTCCAAAAAAATAACCACCTAAATTGGAATAAGTATAAGAGAGAATTGACTCTATGAACGTAGTCTAACATTCTGCTAGAATTTAATAGCTATGACTTTCGATTTTGTTTATAGCGTTTAGAGGAACAAATGGTGTCGAATTGATGCAAGACCACTTGGGTAGTTAGAGGACTCTATGAACTTCTCTTTAGAAATACATTTTGACCTATTTGGACTATGTATGACCAAGTTATGGCCTGTACAAAGCTTCTTATTTTTCTAACAGCAAGCTGTCCAAAATCCCAACCTTGTCCTTTGTACCTTAAATCCATAATTTTGACCACCATTGATCCAAGACCTAGACCAATGTTTATTCCATGAACTATTTGACCTAACCATTGTATTAGACCCTTAATTTATCATATATTTCCGTCCTAATTCATTTAATTATATTTTTAACTATTTGGTTCACGTTTCAAGTCGATTAACACCAAAGAAATTTAATTCCTATCATGTTTAATCGCGCTTAATCATTCTAGTAACATTTATTTGTTATTTTTATGAAATAGTGCTCTTAATTTTTCCATAAAGTCTAGAGTATGGCATATTATAAATCAAAGAAAAAAAATACAAGAATAATCAAACATTAGGGTTTATCGGCTTATGATGATCCAATCCAAACGTACGATTCCTTCACGATCTTAACATGATAATCAATAGAAGATTAAACTAGACGATGACTTTGATAATTCTTGATGAATAACATCAAGAACATAAACAGACAAGAGCCAGATCATCAAAAGGAAACAATTAAACTTACCGGAACCTGTAGATGTTCAAAGCTTGATAAAAATTAAAGCTTGATGTGTCTAAAGTACTAAGCATAGTCCCAAGTTAACATTAAGTTAACTTCCAAGCCAAATTCAATATTTAGGTTAACGTCAAATTCTGAGGTCAAAGTCAAAGTCAAAGTCAAAGAACCTATTATGTTGATATTTCACACCCAAAACCTATGAAAACATGGAAAAGATCAGGCTAGAAACTTACCTCGTTGAAAGTTGCATACATACACCTTTCCTCAAGAGCTTTTCAATCCAAAAACTACACATTCATGCACCATTATCATTATTAATTATTCCTTAACGCATATATGAATCAAACAACTTGAATTACATACCCTAATCACCATTTCCCTTGCTTTCTCTCCAGATTTCACCTATTTCTTTACATGCCACTTATGGAAGTTCTAGATTAGAGGATAGGAGCTAGGGGGTGCCCTTTTCCTATTATAGCAAGATTCTAGGGTTTAAAACTTCTATTTTTGGCAAATTTGGTCCCTTGAATTTTATTCATGTGAAAACTTCATTTCTTTATCGACTTCCTAAAAATTTTAAGGTGTTACAATGTGACAGCAATGTATATTATGACTTTCTCCTCTAATTTCCTATCTTATAGGCAATGACATTGCTCTTTGGCAGTGTACTTAGACATTTCTGTAGTCATTTTCTTTTGTCTTCTTTTGCTTTGCCTTTTGAAACCTCTGTTTTTAAGCATCAGTACAAGTGATGTTTTCCTAGGATCTGCACTTCAATGGTTTTAGCTGAGATTGACTTCTTCGAACCATTCATATTGAAGTATTTAATAATCTAATTAGATGACTTGGTTAATAAGTTGAGTATTAAATCTACAACCAACTCATTACATAAGGGTAAACCAAACTTATCAAACTGGTCAACATATCTCTTTATCTTGATGACATAAGGGTTAACTGACTGACTGCCTTCTTGCATGTGGCATGATATGAGAGACATGATAGTCTTAAATCACTTATATTGAGCCTACTTTTGAAACACTTTTATCAACTGATTGACCATATCATAAGGAGGAATGTGCACCAGGTCCTTATGGACTCTAGAATCATTGTTGCCGGTATTAGACATGACACTTGAGAGAGTCATCAAAATGCTTATTCCATGCTTTTCTAATCATGGCAGTAGCATTAGCAACTTCTTCAAGAATAGGATTGGTAATAACATATATTTCCTTTTTTTATTTGAGAACAATTCTCAAGTTGTAGAACTTATTTAGGAAGCTTATACCATTGAGTTTCTCCATATGTTGAATTGATATCATAGAGAGACTTAGGAAACTATTTGAATTCTTGGCCATCTATAAGGAGTAAAATTTATTTAATTTAAAATTATTGATATTTCTTTTTATTTAATTAATGACCATTCTTCCATAAACATTAATTTATTACGAATTGGTATAGCATCCCATGTAATACATGATTTGATTAAATAATATATATAATTTGTAATAAAATTTTAAAAAATTATAAATAATATTTGTAAATAGGATATGATTGAGTTAGAAATAAATAAGTAGTTTAAGTAAAAAACAATAATAATATCATTTTAAAATTTTATTTTATAATATTATGTTTTTTAATTGTTTTCTTAAACATTTTGGTCTTTTTTTTAAATTTTATTTTGAAAAAATAATTTTCTTATAAAACTTAGAAAAAATGGTATTAAGTACTTCGTATTTTTAAAAACATTTGTGTCATATATTTTTAAAGTGTATTTTTCATTATAATATCAAGTTTTAAAAATTTTAAGATATCTATTTTTTCTAATTTAAAAATGTTTTAAATAATATAATTACTATATATACTACTATTATTTATTAGGAGAGAGACGAGAAAATAAAAATAAAAATACTTAATATGTTGACATGTGGCATCTCAAAAACTTTCTTTTATTATAGTTAATAGATTAAGATTCATTCTTTACCATACCTATGCACGGACCAAGTCACAATACTTAGTAAAGGTATGTAGTTACCAATTGCATCTTTGTGCAACTCCTAAACCATCGAGGTTTGGTTGACAACCTTTCCTAGATTGGCATGTTATTATCTCATATGTGCCAATTTTTGTCTTGGATTGGTCGAGTACACTTTTCACATAATTGAGTGAAAGATTATTCACCTCCTAACACCATGTGTGGATGGGCCGGGATTCCCAAAAATCACGATCCACCTTGTCCCCGAGATGTAAACATTAATGACAGACACTAGAGACGTATGCCATTTCAACTATATCAAATCAGGGCTACACATAACTTATAATTTCTAAAATTGATTCTTCTTGCATTTTAATTTTATAGTTTGTTTGAATTATCAGTTTGTGTTTCTAGCTAGATGCTTCGATTATAATATAGAGTAAATTATAAATTCTGTCCTTTATTAATATATGAAATTACATGGTATGTCCTTTAGTTTTAATAATTATATACCATGTCCTTTTATTAAAAGATTTTGCACATATATTGTCCTTTATACTAACTATCATCTAAATGTACAGTTAACTCTGTTATGTGCCCCCTCACATGAGGTTATTTTTATCATTTTTTTCACATCTAATATATTAAAAAGATTATAAAAAATAAAAATTTTAAATGAAAAAAGAAAATTAAAAAATATCGGATCATTAAGTGACAGGATCTCAGCCTCTAGTTTGATCAATTAGGTTGTATTCGCAGCGGATTTAGCATGAGAATTAGCAGTTACAAACAAGAACACAAGGATTTTGCATGTAACAGTACAAATATATAGAGAGAGAATAATTCTGCAAAAAGGTGTTTTCTATTGAATCACACGTTTCGGCGAGGATTACAATTAGGTCATCTACCTTTTATAGGCAGAAATGACGTATGCTGATGTCACTTGATAGTGACATCAAACGGTTATTAACAAACTACTGAAAGAACACCTAAACTACTGAAGATGTCAAACAGCTGACATCTTCATACAAAATGCTAAGTGTTCTAACTTATTACAAACTACTGAAGAAAAGAAACTACTGAAAGTACTACAACAACTGAAGAACAAACTCTTCAGTCGTTTACAACTACTGATCTACAACTACTGAAGAACAAGCTCTTCAGTAGTTTACAATCTACTAAAACAAAATTACAACTACTGAAAAGTAAAACCATCACAACAACTGAAGACAACTTCCTCAGCTGTTGTGACAAACTCTGAAGCTTCAGCACTTGGTCTTCAGACTTTGATCTTCAGATGTTTCATCAGCTGATGACTTCAGTAGTTGTCATCAGCTGATGTCTTCAGTCTTTGTCTTCAGATTTTGTGCATCAGTTGTTGATCTTTAGTTCTTCAGCTGTTGATCTTCAGCACTTGAGTCTTCAATACTTGAAGTCTTCAGTACTTGTATTCTTCAGTACTTCAGACTTCAGTACTTGTCTTCAGTACTTGGGATCTTCAGCTGTTGTTCTTCAGATCTTTGATCTTTAGCTGTTGAGTCTTCAGTCTTTGTCAAACTGCTGATGAAGCCTTCAGCAGTTGTTGTGATGTCATGTGGGACTTAGAGATTTTTCTGATCTGGCTCATTGGTTCTTTTGGTCCAACAAACTCCCCCTGAACCAATGCAGCCAAAACCTCTAAGCAATTTATTGGTCCCACTTATTGATGGCAGAATGATTGGTCTTTTTCCTTCTTGATCAGCTTAGAAGATGACCCATGTAAGCACTGGCCTGGGAAGAGGTCTTAAGAATTTGTTTGGCATAGTATGGATGAGAGCTCTGTTTTGGGGAACTGGACACAGAGTTGTTGTCCCATCCATAAGACCTACTTCCCATGTATGAGCTTGTAGGATTCTCGGGTGTAGGCTCTGAGGAATGTAATTTTTTCTTCCATGGATAGGTCCTCAGCCTCTTCTTCAAATAAGCCTTCACGGCCATACAGCTCTGAGACAAACTTGGCCTGTTTGCCATTCTTAAGCTCAACTGTTGTAATCTGCCTATAGGCGAATTCATCAGGATGTCTGCCTTCTAGTAGCAGGTTGAGCTCATCCTTTCAGAAGTTCTAAAGCCTCTTATAGACTAAGCCTTTCCTAACCACCCTATTCTCCAACATCGTTTGGGGTGATTGCTTAGTCTTATAGGCTTTCTCGAACTCATCTACAATCTCCCAGGGTGTCATTACAAAAGCCACTGTGATCACTTCATCTACGATCTTCTTCACTTGGCTTTTGTATCTCACAGGAATGTCTTTCTTAATGATCCTATGAGCCACCCTAGGATCAGGCCAAGTCCTCACTCTCTCTCTTTGATATTAAAAAGTTTGTTTGAGAGTGTAGAGTCTCAGAGCTTCCTTCTTCATGTTGATTATAGATGTAGAAGCAGCATAAGTTTTGTCAATGCTTTTCAGCATTTCTTCATCATGACGTTTCTGCTGCTCTTCTTCTTCTATCTTAACCCTCACAGCTTCCATTTGTGAGGTGGGAGTGATGGGTTTAGATATGTCTCGCGGCAAGGATATGACTGCAGAAAGAGGCAGTCTATCCTCCTCATCCTCCTCTTCTTCTTCTTCTTGCAGCCTCAACACCCTTCTCTTCTTCTGCAAGGGTGGATCATCGGCAATAGGTTTTGATGGTGAAGGGGTTGGTTTTGTGGGTTGTGTTTGGGTTGTTGGTGTGGGAATTTGGGCAGGCTTTGCTAGCAACCTAGAGATAAGGGCAGGTTTAGTCTGTTTGACTAGCAAGGTCCTGTTCCCAGCACCGGCTTCAGATAGGGCTTCTGCGACCAGTCCCTTGGTAAAATCACCAACCGAACAGATCTTGGTGGCTATAGCCAAGATTCTGTCCCTGGTCCAAGCCTTCACATCTAGGACTGGTCTCCCCAGATACTTCGAAATAAACCTACTCATAGCCTCGAGTCTCTTTCTTTCCTCTTGGCTATAAGTGGTCCATCGGTATTCTATCTCCTTTATCTCCATCTTCCTAATTTCCTGATCTAGCATGGTAGTGTCCATGTCAAAGCCTTGCCTGAACAGCTGATCAATGACAGAGTCCATTGATCAGCTATGCTCAGCATCAGCCTCCTTGACTAGGACTGCTAGATCTGTATCCACCTTCTCTACCTTCTCTCCCTCCTTCTCTCCTCTCTTATTTTTATAAGTGACACTGAAATCTTTTTGGATTTCAGCCACTTCTATCTGTTCAGCTCTCTCCTCCCTCACCTTCTCCTTCCCCTTCACCTTCACAGTCTCCTCAATCCTCTCCCTCTCGTTTTCCTCCTCTCTCCCTACTTCTTTCTCCTCCTCTACCCTCTTCCTCTTGGCTTGCACTGATGTCTCCCCCTTTTTGGGTGCATTGGTTGGGGTTTGACTATCAGTAAGCGCCTTAGCTACAGCAACCTCCACCATGGGTTGTATTTGTGAGGGAAGCCTCTCATCAAGGGTTTTCATCACAATGTCTGTGATTATTGGTGTGATGAGAGGCAGGGATTTTTGGAAGATAGCAACTAGTTGCTCAGGAGGGCTCTGTTCCTGAGAACTAGTGCCAGAAGCAGAGGTAAATGGCTAAGTTTGTGGGAGTGGTTGAGTGTATGTGAGACCTTCGGGTGAAGGTGCCATCTGTGGGTTTATGGTGACAGATGGACTTGCATCCTGAGAATTTTGGCTAGCAGCTCTTTGAGTCTTCTAACCTCATCCTCTAGGATGGTGTTTTGAGCGACCATATCGAAGAAGAAGCTCAGGTCATCATCAGTTTGCACTGAATCACCTGACCTCCTGACAGTGTCAGGATGTAATACACTGAGTGTGGCTTAGTAGTTGCATGTGCCCCTTTGTCTTGGTACTGGGGACTTCCAGCCTCCGGATTGGATCCATCATCGGCAGTTGCCTCTCGTGAGGTCTTATTGATGGTACCAGCTTCTTCCTGCTCAAATGCTGATGCAGGGGAAGTGGCAGCCTCACCAGATTGCCTTATCTCCCTAGCCACACTAGGAGATGAGACATGTGATTCTCTGTGTTGTGGCTCCCATCAACACTTGTTTCCACCCTCTCTTCGGTTGGAGATACCCCAGTTGTGATTGGTTTCTGGGGAGAGGGTGGAGTGTTCAGATGGGTCAACACTTTGGCGATTATAAGGGTAGGGCTTTGAGGGGCAGGTTCAGTGGGGGATGGGCTTGAAGCAGTGTGCACATGGGGAGGAGTGTGCATTTCAATGGCAATCTTCTCAATTGAGAAAGATTTCAGATTTGTGGCAGCCCCTGAAATGGTTGCATCAGGCTCCTGTTGAGAGGAAACCTGTGCGGTTGTGGTAGGTGGAGTCATGGTGACTATTCTCCCAGCAGTCACTTCCTGCGTTTGTGTTGCAGGGGCATCCTCAGGGGACTCATCTCCCTGAGTAGCCTTTGTGGGTTTCTTCTTGGGTTTGGGCTTAGTGGGGACTTTAGACTTGGAGGTGGAGGCTGTGGGTTCCAGCTGCGTGGGTTTTCGCAGCTTGGCAGCCTTTTTAAGGGTTTGGTCGGTGTTGTGCCTGGAGTATACCTCAGCTAAAACAGCCATGGCAGGGACCCAACAAGCCCCTCAGCATTAAGCTGGTTCTCTATCATGGCCATAATGAACCGTGGATATAAAATCCAACGGTTTGTAAAAGGTTTTGTAGCCATGTCCTTGAGTTCCAAGAAAATTATTTCAGAAAAGTTTAATGGTTGTTTCTCAAGGATAGAGTATAATACATGCTGCCACCTTGTGGACATTTGATCCCATGATGATGTCTTCAGGGCTAAGCAAACATTTACCATGTGAAATATAAGGCGTTGAGGATCTGGGAAATGTTTCTTCAACAAGGTAGAAGCAGCGAGGTCACCCTGATAGCCATTGGCAGTGAAAGAGAGATCAAGGGTGCCTTTGGGTATGAGGTTGGGAAAGTGGCATCCTCCAGCTATAGGGTTTGTCGGATTGTAGCTGGAGTAATGACCACTAGGTGGTTGTTCACGGACGACAGGAGAGAGACCTCGCCATCGTTCTCTTCGGTTTGAACGGTTATGTTCGTCCAGAACTCCGATAGGGAATCGGTGTATATGGTGGGGTTGATAAGGAAGGCCGTTTGGTAAGGTGAATCGGTCATCAGATCGACGACATTGTGGAATTTTGACCAGAATGGCGATTTTGTAAGGTATGCGACGCAGTTGTGTTGAGGTTTGAGTTGCATGGTCGCCATTAATGGTGTATGGGAAGTTTCAAAGGTTTTTGAAAGTTAGGTCAAGTGAGAATGAAAAGCTCTGAAGGTTGGGTATTTATAGGGTAGGGCAAAGGATGAAAGAAAACTACTGAAGGTTTTGGCGTTAGTCATCAGTTGTTGAAACTACTGATGACGTGGCTTGAACCTTCAGTGGTTGTAACATCTGAGGACTTGGTGTTAGTCTTCAGTAGTTGAAACTACTGAGACCTTGGTTTTGTCCTTCAGATGTTGTAAACGGCTGAAGACTTGTTGTTAGTCATCAGTAGTTATAAACTACTGAAGACATGGTTTTCATCTTCAGACGTTGTAACAACTGAAGACTTGGTGTTAGCCTTTAGTAGTTGTAAACTACTGACATCAGTAGTTATAAACTACTGAAGACATGGTTTTGCTTCAGTTGTTTTAAACAACTGAGGACTTGGTGTTAGTCTTCAGTAGTTGTGAAACTACTGAAGACATGGTTTTGTCCTTCAGTTGTTTGGGTATGAAACAGCAGATGTAGGTATCAGCTGAAGAGTAAAGTTACTCATCAGCTGTTTCCGTCAATTCAGTTGTTTCATTCTGACCTCCATATTTACTCATCAGCTCTTTGGCTGACTTTCAGATAGTTCATTGGCCCTTCAGCTCTTGTGAATATTTTATTTCTCAGCTCTTGTGATCAGATGTTCATAAGCTGATAAATTATTCTTTAGAGCTGGTGAACAAATTTTGTCTTTCAGTACTTGTGTAAGATTACACATCAGTACTTGTGAATAAAATTTGTTCTTCAGTACTTATTTGTTTGAAAATTGTTCATCAGTAGTTATAACCACATCAGTAGTTGTAACTACATCAATTGTTTTCAGCAAATAGTGTACTTCAGTACTTTGAAGCATGTTAATCTTCAGTAGTTGTGAAAATGCTGAAGACTATATTACTCATCAGTGCTTATATTTGACCTTTGCATACTAATGCTCATCAGTACTTGTGAACTGAGAACATCAGTATTAGTCAAATTATTCTAGCTGCAACATACCAAGCCTTAGTACCAGATTTTGAAATGTGGCACTATCTAAAGGCTTAGTAAAGATGTCTGCAAGCTCATCAGCACTAGGCACAAACTTTGGATCAATCAGACCTTTTTCATAGCAATCCCTAATAAAATGATGTCTGATCTCAATATGTTTGGTCCTAGAGTGCTGGACTAGATTTTAACAATGCAAAGAGCTGAAGCACTATCCATTAATAATGGAGTCTTAGTCTCTGTAATGCCATAATCCAAAAGTTGGTTCTGAAGCCAAAGTACCTAAGATGTACAACTTGCAGCAGCAATGTACTCAGCTTCAGCAGTGGATGTAGCAATTGATGTTTGTTTCTTACTCTGCCAAGAAACTAAACAATTGCCTAGGAATTGGCAACCACCAGAAATGGATTTTCTGGTGACTTTGCATCCTGCATAGTCACTATCAGAGAAAGCAACTAATTTGCAAGAATGCCCAGTTGAATACCAAAGACCTAGTGATTGGGTACCTTGCAGATATCTAAAGATCCTTTTGACTGCAATCAAGTGGGATTCTTTAGGTGCAGCCTGAAATCTAGCACAGGCACATGTTGCAAACATGATATCTGGTCTAGAAGCTGTAAGGTACATCAAGGACCCAATCATACATCTGTAAAGGGTTTCATCAACCGCTTTACCTTTCTGATCTACATCCAGTTGTGTGATGCTGCTCATGGGAATAGAACAGGGCTTATAGGTTTGTAAATCAAACTTATTCAACAATTCTTTTGTGTATTTGGACTGATGAATAAAGATTCCTTCAGCCCTTTGTTTGATTTGCAAACCTAGAAAGAACTGTAATTCCCCCATAGCACTCATTTCAAACTTTTGCTTTATGAGCTTTGTGAATTCATCACACAACTGTGGATCAGAGGATACAAAAATGATGTCATCTAAATAAATTTGAACAAGGAGCTTATGCTGTCCTACAGTCTTTATGAATAAGGTTTTATCAATAGTGCCTCTAGTGAACTTATTCTCCAGAAGAAAAGTTGATAGTGTCTCATACCAGGCTCTAGGAGCTTGTTTCAGCCCATAAAGAGCCTTATCAAGCTTATATACCCAATCAGGATGTTTATTGTCCTCAAAGCCTAGTGGTTGACACACATAAACTTCCTCTTTTATTTTACTATATAAGAAGGCACTTTTGACATCCATTTGATAAACCTTAAGACTGTGAAAGGCAGCATAAGCTAAAAACAATCTAATTGCCTCCAGTCTGGCTACAGGGGCAAAGGTCTCATCATAATCGATGCCTTCCTCTTGTGCAAACCCCTGGACAACCAGTCTGGCCTTGTTCTTAACTATTTGGCCCTTTTCATCTGTTTTGTTCCTAAATACCCATTTGGTGCCTATTGCACACTTACCTTGGGGTAAAGGAGCAAGCTCCCACACTTGCTGTTTTCTGAACTGAAGAAGCTCAAGCTGCATTGCTTCCACCCATCCATTGTCTCTTAAGGCAACATGATACTTCTTTGGTTCTTGCTGACTGATGAAGAAAGCATAGAAGCAGAAGTTGGACAATTGATTCCTGGTTGAAACTCCAGCATTGATATCACCAATGATTTGAGATGTCGGGTGATTCTTCAGCTCTTGATAGACTATAATATCAGTGTAAGTGTTTGTAGGACTTTCAGCAGCAACAGATCGTGATGAAGATTCTTGAAACCATGTAGGAGATGGCAGCTCAAATGAAGTGGAGCATGCAGAAATCTCATCAGCATTTGTTGTGGATGGGGCTGCTGAAGCTACAGGAGCATCAGGTTTAGTGGACTCAGGCAGGTTGTCACTAAACCTGAAAAGGTGAGTACTTGCTACATCATCATCAGTACCACCAGGTGGAGAACTGTTGACAGGCACAACAGCTGGAGGTTGATAAGGAACATATTGCAGTATGTCCAGATCAAACAACTCCACAGGGTTTTGTGGAATCTTGTCCTTTGGAGATTCATTAAACTTGACATGCAGAGTTTCTTCAACCATCTTTGTCCTACAGTTGAAAACTCTGTATGCCTTGCAAGTTTATGAATAACCAACAAAATACCTGCATCCACCTTACTAGCAAACTTCTGGAGTGGATTGCTAGTGTTGAGAATGAAACAAGGACTCCTAAAGGCTCTAAAGAAGGAAATCAAAGGGGCCAAATAATGAAGTACTTCATAGGGAGTCTTCATCAACCTTTGATTCACTAAGGCTGTATTCTGCACATAGCAAGCTGTGTTTACAGCTTCAGCCCAAAAGGTCAGTGGCAAACCTGAGTCAGCCAGCATTGACCTTGCAGCTTCAATGAGAGTTCTGTTCTTTCTCTCAACCACTCCATTCTGTTCAGGAGTTCTGGGAATACTGAACTGCCTTTTAATTCCCTTGGACAGGTAGAAGTCATCAAGTGTGTGGTTTCTAAACTCTGTTCCATTGTCACTCCTCACACACTTGACCTGCAGGGAATACTGCTTCTCCACAAATAACACAAAGTTCATAATAGCCTTGGCAGCTTCATCCTTGGAGTGCAAGAAGAAAGTCCATACAAACCTGGAGTAACCATCCACAATTACCAGGCAGTATTTCTTCTTTGCCATGCTCATCACCCTAACAGGACCATAGAGATCCATGTGCAGGAGTTGCAAGCAGGCAGTGGACTTTGGTTCTTCTATTGAAGGGAATGAAACTCTGTGTTGTTTTCCCTTTAAGCAAGCAGTGCAGTTGTCTTCACACTTGAACTCCTTCAAAGGAAATCCTCTTACTAAACCATGGCTTATTAGCTGATTCATGTTCTTGAAATTAACATGCCCCAGCCTTCTATGCCATAGAGTAGACTCTTGAGGAGAGGCCTTGGAGAATAGGCAAGGATGGCCTTTTAGATCTATCTTTTGGAAAGATCTAAGGCATATACTCTTCCTGTCCTGTTGGCCTTCAGGAGAGTATATTCATCCAATACCTTGTCAATCAAATTTAGAACTTTGGATGATAGAATCCGACAGTTCTGGCTTGTGAAAAGGGCAACATGGCCTTTATCACACATTTGACTGACACTCAAGAGATTGTACTTGAGATTCTCCACATGGTTAACATCATCAAACCTTATTTCCCCATTGGAAACAAAGCCTTTTCTGATGATGTAACCCTTTGCATCATTGCCAAAGGAAACAAATCCCTTCTTTCCTTGAGAGTAGTCATTAAGAAGAGAGCTGCTCCCTGTCATGTGCATGGATCCTCCACTGTCTACATACCAGATGCTTCTATGGCATGTTGAAGAACCCTGCAATCATCATAACAGATTAGTTAGTTTTGGAGACCCAAACCTTTTGGTTTTGGGTCTGTTCTCATCAACAGATGTAACACAAACAGGTTTGTTATGTGTGACAGTCTAAGGTGAAGGAGATGGTGTAGAAGAGGAACCCTTTGGCTTGGATTTCCTTTTCTGTGGTTTCAACACAAGAGAATCTATTTGGTTGACTCTTCCCATTAGATGCTGAACCATCACTACCAGTTGTGTCTGACTTTGTGATAGAGATTTCAGCTCTTCAGACATATTGGGGCTTGCAGATGATGGATTCCCATGTTGCACCATCTTCTTTTGAGCAACCTCAGCTGTTGCCTGAGTAACTCCTACCTTCTTTTTGGATTTTCTTTTGGGCTTAGGAGTTTCAGGCTTTGATGTTACTAGTACAAACTTGGTCTCAAACTTATTTTTCATTGTATTCATGTGCTCTTTAATTTTCTCTTTTTGTTTGAGTTTGGAACCCCTTTTGTACCAGCAATCATCAGTAAGATGATTGAACAAGTTACATACTTCACATGGCTTCTTCTTCATCTTATGTTGATCATCAACTAAAGAAGATGAAACTGCTGAAGACTTGTTCTTCAGCCGTTTGCTATCAATACTAGCATTTTTCTTCCTTGTAGTACCTGCTTTCCTGACCTCTTCTTTAGTTGCTTCAAACCTTTTCTACTGTCAGTTTTCTTCTCTTCAGTGCTGGCAGTAGTTGAGGTTTGAACTTCAGGTGTTATCACTTGCTCTCCAGTACTTTCAGTACTTCTAGAGACAACACCTGAGTTGATCAACTTTACCATGTGACAGTCAGCATTTGAACCATCAGCTGTTGTAGCATCAGCTGATTGGTTTTGGCAAGAGTTAATGCTGACTTCTATCTCTGAGGATGTTGAATCAGAAGATAGTTGGTCACATGATGAGAAGGATTGGTTATTACTCTCTCCATCAGATTCCACTTCTGCTCTTGAAGTAAAATCTGTAGGAGGGGCAGTGTGATTATAACCAATGCCAAACTTCACAGTGGAAGCTGATTGCTTACTAAGAAGCATTTCAAAACCCTTGCAGGATTGCACCCATCGATCACACTCTACCTGGGTGGTTGCAAGAGTTTCCTTGAGGTCTCTGTACTTCTTTAGAAGTACATCTTCCCTAGCCTTATCATCTTTTATTTGGCATTTAAGCTTATAAATCTCATCACTTTTATATTAAGTGCAGCCTCAAATTCAGCTTTCTTTTTGGAAATGATTTGCTCTAGCTCAAGGTTTTTATCGATTAAAGCTACATTTGCTTCTCTAATAGAAGCAAATGCTGCTATGCATGAATCAGAACAAAGCTTGGCTTTAGCCTCAGAAGATACATGTGATGAAGCATTGGATGATGACCCATCAGCAGACTCAAAGGCCATTAGAGCAAGATTCCCAAATGGATTATCACCACCATGTTGACCAGCACCTTGGAATAGTTGTTCCTGACCAGATAAATCATCTGGCAAACTACTCCAGTCAACAACTCCTGGGGTGAAGAAGCTGTGTTGTTGAGGTTGGGTTTGATGATGAGATTGGGAAGATTGAGGCTCAGGGAGAGCATGTGGTGGCTGAGCAGAAGGTGCTTGAGCTTGACTGGGCTGAGGCACATAGTAGCAGGGGTATGGGTATGGCATATGACCCTGAGGCACAAAGTAAGCAGGTGATGCCTGTGCTGGTGATGGATGGCCAGAACTGGAGGAATGTTGCCCTCTGTGCTGTGAACTATTGCTTGGAAAGGTCACAAAGGGTGCAGAGGAGTTAGATCCAGATGATCTATACTCTCTAGCAAAGTGTCCAAGCCTCTGGCACTTATGACACCTCAACTTGCTCTTATCAAAACTAACTTTGGTTTTGCCAGAGAGACCAGGAAATTTCCTGCCAGTTCTCTTGTAGAACTTTTGAGATCTGATATTTATCATTGCCATTTGACTTAAAATATCCATCTCTTCCAGATCATCATCTGGAATGCCCTTCAAGTCCTCCATCAGAAAGCACAAATTATCACTGCTACCTCCTGAACTGCTATTAACACCAACAAAAGCATGTTCAGAGTTGGTAGAGAAATCAATATGCTCATCATAAGCACTCTCTGATGCAGCATATTCTGACTCCTGACCTATCAAGGCAGCATTGCCAGTGACAAAGTCATCAGTGAGCTTGCCAGAGATGGACAACTTCCTCTTTTGCTCTATCTCTCTCTCTCAAATGTGAGCAGTTTCCCATGAAGTTAGGTGAGAGATAGAGTATCCAGATTTGCACTGGAGCGTAGGACAATGGTATAAGTGTCCCATCTCTCAGGCAGTGATCTGAGGAATCTGTTGTTCATCTGGCTATTAGAGTACTCTTGTTTGACCATCTTCAACTCAGAGATCAAACATGAGAACTGCTCATACTGTTGAGTCAGAGTCTCACCCTTCCTATGAGAGAATGTCTCATATTGTTGGGCGAGGATTTCCCTTGTGTTTGCAAAGACCTCATTAGTTCCTCCGAATTATTCCTTCAGAGTAACCCAGAGATCATGAGCAGTTTCATGATGCAAAAGCCCTGAATAGATCTCATTTGGAATTGCCATAGCCAAAATTCCATGGGCTTTAGCATCAATCTCGAACAGCTTAAGATCTTCGTCCGAATATTGATCAGGTTTCTTCGGAACCTGTTCATTTGATTGAGGGACGCTCACCATAGGCTTGTATGGTCCATGCACCACTGACTTCCAACAACCAGCACTGTTGACAGACAAGTGGTGAAGCATACGACGTTGCCATATGTTATACTCATTCCTCACAAGCATCGGAGGCTTGGTTGAGGAACCAGTATTGTGAGGATCGTTCGTTGGTGTCGCCATCTCAGTTTTCAGTCAAAATCAAGTTTAACAAAACAAATGTAGCTCAAAACCACAGAGAACCTCAAGTTTAACGGCCCGAAACAGCAGAATCTCAATCTTTATAACTAATTCTTGCAAATTGCTAATTCGATCAAACGTAGAGATCAAAAGAGCAGTTTCAATGATCAACGATGAAATCGATCAATGATTAACCTGCTCTGATACCATTTGATAGGATCTCAGCCTCTAGTTTGATCAATTAGGTTGTATTCGCAACGGATTTAGCACGAGAATTAGCAATTACAAACAAGAACACAAGGATTTTGCATGTAACAGTACAAATATATAGAGAGAGAATAATTCTGTAAAAAGGTGTTTTCTATTGAATCACACATTTCAGCGAGGATTACAATTAGGTCATCTACCTTTTATAGGCAGAAATGACGTATGCTGATGTCACTTGATAGTGACATCAAACGGTTATTAACAAACTACTGAAAGAACACCTAAACTACTGAAGATGTCAAACAGCTGACATCTTCATACAAGATGCTAAGTGTTCTAACTTATTACAAACTACTGAAGAAAAGAAACTACTAAAAGTATTACAACGACTGAAGAACAAACTCTTCAGTCGTTTACAACTACTGATCTACAACTACTGAAGAACAAGCTCTTCAGTAGTTTACAATCTACTGAAACAAAATTACAACTACTAAAAAGTAAAACCATCACAACAACTGAAGACAACTTCTTCAGCTGTTGTGACAAACTCTGAAGCTTCAGCACTTGGTCTTCAGACTTTGATCTTCAGATGTTTCATCAGCTGATGACTTCAGTAGTTGTCATCAGATGATGTCTTCAGTCTTTGTCTTCAGACTTTGTGCATCAGTTGTTGATCTTTAGTTCTTCAGTTCTTCAGCTGTTGATCTTCAGCACTTGAGTCTTCAGTACTTGAAGTCTTCAGTACTTGTATTCTTCAGTACTTCAGACTTCAGTACTTGTCTTTAGTACTTGGGATCTTCAGCTGTTGTTCTTCAGATCTTTGATCTTCAGCTGTTGAGTCTTCAGTCTTTGTCAAACTGCTGATGAAGCCTTCAGCAGTTGTTGTGATGTCATGTGGGACTTAGAGGTTTTTCTGATCTGGCTCATTGGTTCTTTTGGTCCAACATTAAGTATGTCGGAGAAACCAATCACTCCTGGTGTATGTTCATTCGACCAATCGTCAAAACTTTTAATGACAACAACATCTAATAACAATTATTAGAGTAAGAAGTCTAAGTCACAAATCATTTACAATGTCGCGAAATCAACAATAAACACCAAAAAAATACATGTAAATACTTTATAAACTACTCACACCTACAAATAATGAAAAATCAATAAGGAACTGTAAAAGATAGTCTATATTATCAATACAGTGAAAGTCAACATCACGGTCAAAGTCAACAAAAGTCAAACCCGACACGTTCGAGACGTGGAACTGAGACAAGACGTTGAATATTTAAATGACTAGGAGTTTTATTATAATAAATATATTTTGTGTGAACAAAATATATTTTATCTTGTTTTTAGTCATTTTTATGCTTAATATGTAATTTTGTATTAATTAGCCTAAGTCTAGGAGGTTAAGTGCAATTAGTGAATATTAGTCTAGACTATAAATAGGTTAATTGTTATTAGTGTTGGTTAATGGTTGAATGACCAATTGATTGGGGTTTCCACTTTGTACAAATCATATGCAATCAATATAGATCAAAGGGGTTTTTTGTGATTATCATTATTTTGATCTAATTCTTCATGATTTGATTCAAGTTTGTTTATTCTGGAGTTACAGTTTGGTATCAGAGCCTTATTAGATCAAATGCATTGAAGAATTGAAGAAATTGTTGCTGATTTTGAAGATGTTCATCAATTTTTAGAGAGAGAAACTGAGTTTCTAGAGAGAGAAAGTAGTTCTGAAAATTCAAATTTAATCCCAATCACAATCAAGTCATCAGATCTACAACAATCTACTACGAATTTGAAGATATACAACATAAAATCCTGATCTACAACATATTTTATACAAGAAATTGAAAGAAAAATTTCAGATCTAAGATTTTCTCTTACACACATTAGTGTGTGTGTTCTTGGTGTTCTTGGAGCATCAACATCTTCATCCAGCGAAACTAGATCCATTATGAATGAAAGTTCATAGTTTTCGGCGAAACTACAGTTTCATCCGGCAAAACTTCGGCGAAACTATTGGTTTTCCGGCGAAACTATTGGTTTTCCGGCGAAACTGTTGGTTTTCCGGCGACCTCGCAATTTCGGCAAAGTTGCTGGCGATTTTATATAAATCCATCACCACCATCAGCAGCAAAACCACTTGCGACCGCCTTCCCCTTCTCAACTCAAACCCAAAGCTCAACCAAATCAAAACCCCCAACTCCTCCAGCCACCACCATCAGCAAACCACCAATACTGGCACCACCATCGTCACCCTACATCCCTTACCTTCCTAAATAGCAGACTAATCACGAAACACCCGAACCAAACACCACCGCCAACCCTAACCCATCGGCCACCTACTCATCACCATAACGGATCCACCCATAGCTACCATACTACCGTCGCCTAAGTCACCACTCACACCCTACATCCATCAACTTCACCAAATCATCACCCTCTTCATCATTAACACAGAACAAGCTTGGAGTCAAGTAGCTTGAGAATGCCATCGCAGATGTTGGAAAGTTCCTTCATGATCTTCGACCTGTAATCCTTGATGACGGACACATGATCCTCCTTACCTCGAGACACATGTCGGAAAGCTCCTTTTGCTCGATGGAGGGGATGATGCGCCAGGAGGCCCAACGAGTACCAATGACGTTCTTGTAGGCGACGGAGAGGAGGTTGTGCTCCTCGACGGTGATGCCATTGGTGCAGGTGATCGGAGGAAACAAGAAGCTTTGATTAGGGTTTGAAGTTGAGAGAATGGGGAGGGAATAATGGAGTGAGAGAGGAGGGGATGGAAGCTAGCAAGTAGCAACTGATGTTTGATCTTGATGTCTTCAAAGTGTTAGGGCTAGGGTTTCATTTGTAATTAGGCTAGCACTTGTGTCTTGTTGTGAGGTGAATCCTACAGCAGGGGCTGGTTTGATTAATGGGCTGGGTTGTGTAAAATTGGGTTTTCAATTGGGTTAAGCAAATTGGGCTGATTTTTTTTAAAAAAAATTTGATGTGTGAGCTGGGTTTTCTAAAACAATTGGACTAACTATTAGGCTCAATAATCAAGTTAGGACTAACAAAGTTAGGCTCATTAAAAATCAAGAAAATTAACTAGTTGGGATTAATTGACCCCAGTTGCTAAGATTGCATAGAGTGACATTTTAAAAAAATTTAGTTAAAAAAAATTATTTTTCCCGGGGGAGAATTATTTTACAATTTTTGGGAAAAATATTTTTGGGTCGTTTAATTGTTCAAAAATGTCATATTCTGAAGACTTTAAATCAGATAATCTCACAACGGCTCAAAACCGGTTTGACTGTTTTATAGGTATGAAGAATGAAAAGTTGTCTGATTTCATTAATCGATTTATATCTGTGGCAAATAATCTGAAGAAGCATGACCCCTAACTCACCAACTATGAACAAGTTCAACAGCTTCTTAAATCTCCTCCACCCGAGTGGAGTTCTCAGGTTAAAATGCTTAAAAAAGAAAGAAATTTTTTTGATTACAAGTTGATAGATGTGATCAACAAGCTGAAATCTGCTGAGCTGGATATCAAGAGAAGAGAATTTCATCAAGCCGTGTTTCCATCTCAAACTAACAGAATGAATGTATCTATTATCTCTTCTGCGACAAGCATTCTTGATTACAAAACCAAGATGATTGAGAGGTTGAAGTCTATGTAAATTCATTCTGATTCAACTAATGAAATCAGAGAGACTGTAAAAGAGAATTGTGAAGCTTTGGGAGCTGGTAATGGAAGTGAACATGTATGCGAGAGAACTGATGCTAATGAAGCTGAGAAAAATGATGAAGGAAAGAAAGAAACTGAGGATGAAGAGACGCTAAAGGCCAAGGAAGAGGAAGATAAAAGAAACATAAGGGTCTGCAACTGTGAGAAAGCCTTAGAAGCTGAAAGAATTGTCACGGGACTTCCATATGAGACAGTTCAAGACATGTGCTTATCTGCTTGCAAAATTCATTTGTTTGGGATCTATAAAGCAAATAGGTTATTGCTAGATAACGAAAAAGAATTAAAAACCATAAAAAAGAACTCAAGCAGAATGAAATTGCTTTTTCAAAGAAACTTAATGAAGCATTGGCTGAAATTGATCTTTTGAAAAGAAATTTTTTGGAAAGAAATTTGGAAATTAATATTTTAAGAGAAAGAGCAGTTCTAGCTCAATTTGAAACGACTCAGATTCAAACAAAGCTCGATAAATGGACTCTTTCACAGATGAAAAAGGATGAGCTTATTGCTAAACAACAAGGGGCACGAAAAAAACATGGGATTGGATATAAATCTGATGGTGAAATTGTATTTAATTCAGTTTCACCCCCTTCCACTTTATGTTATTTGTCACACCCCAACCGATGGCGGAAACATCGGGGCGCGAGAAGTGATAGATTGTTCAAAGATATCATAGAACTAAAGTGATAATAAATTAAGATTAAATTTTATTTCCATTAATCAACGTAACATTACAATGTTTCAAATAAACATACAATAATTTGGAGAAATACAAGTCTAAAACAAATGTAACAACATGATAGATTTGGTGTGTTTCTAAGTCCACCTAATTGAATTTCTTGATAAAGCTTCAAGCATTTCCTGCAACATGTATAAAATATTGGTCAACATATGAATATGTTGGTGAGCATACAAATTTGAATACATAGCATAATAGTGAATAAATCTCAATTCAACATGAGTAAAGTATACTAAAGTTTTACATTGCTAGCATGCAAAGCCATAATCAAACCAAAGTGTCCACTAGCGTAATCTTAGCATCAAAAGTGAGCAAGACCGTAAAGATTGATAACTTAACATAAACACATCATAATAGGGCGGATGTGCTAGTCCTATAGCGCTATACATGTTAAGGGAGGTTTAGATTGCTTGCAAGATAATGTATTCTAGAATGTATTCACAAGTAGTATAACAAGTAAGCATGTTTGTATGAATTGAGTTTTATAATGATTTTGATTGAATGAATACTTGAGTTTATTTGATAATTGATACATGTTACAACCCAAATAGTGTTAAAACAAAATGGGTAAAGTATAACTCACGGTTTGGCGATTAGAATCCACAAGAATAGATTATTGAATTTAAATATTAGAGTAACTAAAGTTACCCTAAAAGGTAAACAAAAGTGTGTAAGTTTAGAATTCAAAGTTTGAGATTTTAGCAATTGGAAAGTATACGAAAATTACAAATATGAGAGTACATGAAAGTATATACTACGTAGACACTTATTTGGACACCATGTATTGTGTGTGTTCTTTATGAGTATTACTCACTCATTGGAAGCCCAAAATAATGAATCATAAGATTAGTATAATGTCTACCTTAACATATAACATTCAACCATAGTTTGATTGACGTTATGGTTTGGTTTTGACTAATTAATATATAGATATAAATATAAGTCATGCATTAGAGGTAGGGTAATCCCCAAACCTCAAGTGTTATATTCATATAAGTCATGTATTATAGGTGGGATATCCACAAACCTCAAGATTGTTACCATTGCACAAAATCTCCACATAAGGGTGATTCGGATGGTCATGAGTACATTAATGAAAGTAATAAAGTAAACTAACTAGTTTGACTAAGTGTTCAAGTGGGGTATGGTGGATAAATTAGTTGTAGAACCAAGGTTCAACATCACCATTTCATACCATAACACAAGGCTTTCAACATTGGTTGGAGGCTCGGTTTGGTTTCATCCACTTTTTGATTTGTAGATCACTTAGTGTTTTGTAAAGTTGAAAGAATGGAGTGTAAGAGCCTTAAAATTTTAGAAATATAACTTCAACACAAGCCTTCCAACATTGAAGTTGTTGGTGACTTGGTTTAGTATGTAAAAGGTTTAAAAATAGAACAAGAGAACATGTATGAAACAATCAAGTATAATATTTCCAACTTGGACCTCAAAAATGGGGGTTTACCATACTTGTGTCACCTTGGTGACTAAGTGGTTATGTCCTAGAGGTTATTCCAAGTGGTAAAGAAAATGAAGAAGAAAGTATGAAAGAAAGTATAAATAATAAATAAACAAATAAAACTCACAAGTTATTCTCGAATATTTCTTGCAAAAAAAGATGGAGTTCTTGGATGGATTGAGAGAGCTTAGAGAGAATTTAGAGAGAGTTTAGAGCGATGAAAGTGATTAGAGGGGGATTTGGGTTAGTATTTATAGATGAAAATTATGGTTGGGTATTAATGTAAGTAGTTGGGGAGATGAGTAAATACAAAGTTTTAATTTTAACCCCTTAACTTATTTTATTTATTATTTTACATCATAAACTAGTGATTAAGAATGAGTATTTTAAAATATGAATCATAAAAATAAAACTTATAAATAATTTTCTAAAAAATATTTATATAAGACCCGATAAGTTGCTCGGTTTTTACGTTAAAACGCGTATTCGCAATTGTTTAATCGTTGCACAAACATATAATCAACAAGAATAATATAAAAAGATATTTTAACTATGATCAAGTCTTAAGATTATAACGATTGAATAAGGAGTAATATTACATTTAAAAAAATAAATAAATGTAAAATGCGAAACGTTACAGTCTCCCATACTTTAGGGAATTTCGTCCCGAAATTCATTTAGAAGAAGGTTCAGGGAAAAGATGCGGGTACTTGATCTTGAATTGATCTTCACGTTCCGAAGTAAATTCTGGACCACGTGTTACTTCCCAACGCACCTTAATAATTGGGATACGACTTCGTTTGAGTTGCTTCACTCCACGATCCATGATTTCAATAGGTTTCTCAACAAAATGCATAGTATCATCGACACGTATGTAGTCAAGCGAAATTTGAAGTCCTTCGTCGGCTAGGCACTTCTTGAGATTGGAGACATGGAAGGTCGGGTGAACATTGCTAAGTTCTTGTGGAAGATCAAGTCGGTATGCCACCTTACCAATTCTTTCGAGAATCTTGAAAGGACCTACATATTGAGGAGCAAGTTTTCCTTTCTTACCAAAGCACACTACTCCTTTCCAAGGTGATACCTTGAGGAGTACGAGATCACCAACATTGAATTCCAAGGGCTTACGCCGTTTATCGGCATAACTCTTTTGTCGGCTTCTTACAGCAAGTAAGTTGTCACGGACTTGCAAGATTTTATCCGTTGTCTCTTGAATGATTTCGGGACCGGTGACTTGTGCCTCACCGATCTCGTGCCAACAAATAGGTGAACGACATTTGCGACTATAAAGAGCTTCAAAGGGTGCCGTTTTGATACTAGAGTGATAACTGTTATTGTACAAAAATTCGACCAATGGTAAGTGTACATCCCAGTTGCCACCGAAATCGATAACACAAGATCGAAGCATATCTTCTAGAGTTTGGATAGTACGTTCAGTTTGTCCATCAGTTTGAGGATGAAAAGACATACTAAGATTGAGTTGAGTGCCCAAAGCTAACTGAAAAGTTCTCCAAAAAAGGGAAGTGAATCGACCATCACGATCAGAGATGATATCGAGAGGGATACCATGACAGCTAATGATTTTAGAAGTGTAGATACGAGCTAGCTTTTCAACGGAGTAGTCTTCACGAATGGGAAGGAAATGAGCTGATTTGGTCAATCGATCGATAATTACCCAAATACTGTCATGCCCGGATGATGTTCAAGGGAGTTTGGTGATAAAATCCATTGCGATGCTTTCCCACTTCCACCTTGGGATTTCAGGTTGCTTAAGTAAACCAGAGGGTCGTTGGTGTTCGGCCTTTACTTTTGAACAAGTGAGGCATTTGGCCATGAAAAGAGCGATATCCTTTTTCATGCCGGGCCACCAATAAGTACGACGAAGATCTTGATACATCTTGTCTACATCAGGGTGAATGGAATATCGTGATTTATGTGCTTCATTCATTACAAGAGTACGAAGGTTGTCACGGTTTGGAATCCAAATGCGATCGAGATAATGGAGAATTCCATTAGATTTACACTCAAGTTGGTCTTCAACACCACATTGCATCTCGTTATACAAATTGTTTTCGACGACCGATGAGTGTTGGGCTTCATGAATACGAGTTTGAATGTCGTTTTGGATTTGAAAACAACGAAGATGATTGGTTACACAAATGCTATGAGCATTGACATGATTCTTTCGGCTAAGAGCATCGGTCACGACATTTGCTTTTCCGGGGTGGTAACGAATTTTACAATCATAGTCGTTCAACAATTCAACCCATCGTCGTTGGCGCATGTTGAGATCCTTTTGATTAAAGATATGTTGGAGACTCTTATGATCTGTGAAGACCACACATTGAGTACCATAAAGGTAGTGCCTCCAAATCTTTAAAGCGAAAACAACAGCTCCGAGTACAAGATCATGGGTCGTGTAGTTCTTCTCGTGGGTTTTGAGTTGTCTTGACGCATAAGCGATAAACTTCCTCGATACATAGGACACAACCGAGACCTTGATTTGAAGCGTCACAATAAACCACAAAATCGTCATTTCCATCGGGAAGGGTTAAGATAGGTGCGTCACAGAGCATATGCTTGAGGGTTTGAAAGGATTCCTCTTGTTTGGGACCCTAAATAAAAGGTTTATCTTTTTGGGTCAAAGAGGTGAGAGGTATGGTGATTTTTGAAAAATTGGAGATGAATCGACGGTAGTAACCCGCCAATCCGAGGAAGGAACGTAATTTGGTATGGGATTTTGGAGCAATCCATCCTTTGATAGCATCGATTTTGGCAGGATCAACACGAATGCCTTTTTTGGTTATGATGTGACCAAGGAATTGAACTTCTTTCAACCAAAATTCAAATTTAGAGAATTTGGCGTAAAGTCTTTCGGCTCGAAGAAGTTCCAAGATCAAACGTAAGTGTCGTTCATGTTCGGATTCGGTCTTAGAATAGATTAGAATATCATCAATGAACACAATTACAAAATGATCCAAGTAAGGTCTACATACACGGTTCATCAAATCCATAAAGGCTGCGGGTGCATTGGTCAAACCAAAAGGCATAACCATGAACTCGTAATGACCATACCTTGTGCGGAAAGCGGTTTTTGGAATATCTTCTTCACGGATTCGAAGCTGATGATAACCAGATCGTAAGTCGATTTTTGAGAAACAAGTTGCTCCTTGGAGTTGGTCAAAGAGGTCATCGATACGAGGAAGAGGATAACGGTTTTTGACAGTAAGTTTATTGAGCTCACGATAATCATTGCACATGCGGAACGAACCGTCCTTCTTCTTTAGAAAAAGGATTGGAGCACCCCAAGGGGATGAGCTAGGACGTATGAAGCCTTTATTAACCAACTCTTGAAATTGACTAGCCAGCTCTTGCATTTCCGAGGGTGCAAGTCGGTAGGGAGATTTAGCAACAGGTGTAGCACCGGGTATGAGATCAATCCGAAAATCAATGGAACGAGCAGTAGGAAGGCCGGGTAGATCTTCAGGGAACACGTCAGGAAAGTCACAAATGATTGGAATATCTTTTATACTCTTTCCCTTTTCTTTTTCTATCACGACATGGGCTAAAAAGACAATACATTCCTGACGTAAGCACTTTCGTGCCTCCGTACAAGACATGAGTTTGAGTCCATTTGAGGGTTTCTCGCCATAGATTTGTAAGGTGTCGTCGGAAGAAAGCGGAATACGGATATATTTTTCAAAGCAAATGACTTCGGCATGAACCTCGGCAAGCCAATCCATGCCTACTATGACATCAAAGCTACCCAATTGCATGGGTATGAGTTCGATGGGAAATTCATGTTCATTAAGACTTAGAACGCAATCAAGGAGAATGTAATTAACAGTGACAGATTTTCCATTAGCGACTTCAACAGCGAATGATTTTGGCAATTTAGAACGTGTACATTTTAGCATTGGTTCAAATTTTACAGAAACAAAACTTTTATCCGCACTAGTATCAAATAACACAGAAGCATAAATTCCATTTATAAGAAATGTACCGTTTACGACATCATTGTCGTTTTGAGCTTGATGCGCATTTATGTTAAATGCGCGTCCATGTGGCACTTGCACTTGAACTTGATTGTTGCGGGGGCATTGAGGAGCAAGATGGTTTGGGTCACCATATTTGAAGCAAGCACGACCATTTCCATTAGTCGGGGGTCTTTGGGTACCGGTGTGAGCCGAAGGTGGGTTACCGGGTGGGCTAGGACCACTTCGACATGCTGAGGCAAAGTGCCCATAACGGTTGCACGTTATGCATTGACGGCACTGAGAGGCAGGTGGGTGGTGGTATTGGCATTTGGCACATTTAGGAAACGTACCGGTGTAAGCTTTTCTAGGTGGTTCATGGTTCGAGTTGATGGGAGCTTGGGTTGTTGGTGTTGTCATGGCATAGTTGCGACTTTGAAACTTGCGTTTCTTGCCGTGATGGGTGTTTTTGGATGATGTTTTTGTGTCTTTAGGTTCGTCAGGTGTTTCGGAGATGGCTTGATGGGCGGTTTTAAAGGAGCCTTTAAGAGACAAAGATCCATCTTTCACTTGGTTGTTGGATAAGGTAGCCGCCAACCGGATGGCTCGCTCAACTGAGAATGGTTCGGCTATGGTGACGGAGTCACGGATAATAAGGGGAAGGCCTTTTATGTACTTGGCTATGGCTCGGTCGGTGGTGTTGACCAAGTGAGGGACAAGGATACTAAGTTGCTTGAATCAAATGGTGTAAGTCAAGTTGTCTCCTCCAATTTGTTTGAGGTTCAAGAATTCCTCTTCAAGACTTTGCATCTCATGAGGAGGGCAAAACTCATATATCATGAGTTGCTTCACTTCTTCCTATGGTAGGGCGAAGGCAACCTTATTTCCACGAGTGATCCTTTCACTTTTCCACCATTCAACTGCCCTCGATGTGAAGACACCGGTGGCACTACGAGTCCGAAGCTCATCGGGACATTCACTATTGATGAAAGTGACTTCGATGCTATCGAACCATTCAAGCATCTTGGAGGCACCCTCTTCACCCGTGAAAGGTTCGGGGCCACATGACTTGAAGTGCTTATAGAAAAAGGCTGAGGTTTTGGGACTAGGGTTTTTTTTTATTCAACTGAAGTATTCGGGCTAGGGGTGGCATTTATTTGCTTAACAATATCGGGAATAACTCGAGCCATTTGCTTAACCATGAAAGCGACCATTTTCTTATTGGAACTTTGCTTGGAGCTTCTATGGAATTTGGAAGACATGTACAATGTAGTTTAAAGAGAATGATGAGACTTGATCAATAGTGTTTAAAATAATTTTTGCATATTTAGAGCATTATAACATAACACCTAAGCAAGTAGGTTTCAAATCGGTTCTCATAATGAATCATATAACCACTCAAAAGAATTAGCTAAACAATAATGAAAGCTTTTAAGTTTTTGTTGGTTCTTGATTATTAGCGTCTGAGGTCGAGAGATTAGCGTGATTCAGATGATTCGATCTTGACAAGAGGAAAAAGAGTATAATATAAATGCATAAAATAAATACAAACAAAAAAGAAATTCGATTAAGGATTGGAATGTTTCGGTTATGGAACTAGACTAATCCAAAGTAGTCAAGACTTCTTTTGAGTTCGGGAATCATGCTTTGGCTTAATGGGTTGGAATACTCTCACCGACAAGTCGGGTAACGGTATTCTCCCTTCCAGTTACTACATGTCCCTTGTCAATCAAAATCTCGAGACTTTGGTGAGATTGATAATCAAAGAATGGAACTAGACACCAAGATATGGATATCCCTCCTAACTTGGTGGTGTCGTTCCCTAAACATGGTTGGTACTTATCCATCAAAGTAAGGAGTTTAATCCTAACTCGTTGGTAAGGGTCCACAAGAGTGAGATAAGTGAAATTGCCATCAAGGTAAGGAAATCACTCATATCTTAATGGTTTAATTTCATAAAAACAATAATGGCGGATTGAAAGTCATCACCAAAGTAAGGGATTCACTCCTATTTTGGTGAGATCGTTTCATTTGTAAATACGAGTGTCTTCGTATCGTCATTGCATGATTACACCTTAGGAAAGGTGTATTTCTTTCTGACCGAGAATAAGATGAGGAGCAAGATTAGATAGATTTGAGGGTTTTTTTTCTTTTTTTTTGGCATAAACATAAGATAATCAAACAAATCATAAGCATTACTAATGGGAGTTCTTAGTCATAGTCTAGGTTAAAACATGGAAGTTTTCCTAATTCCCTATAACTATGGCTCTGATACCAATCTGTCACACCCCAACCGACGGCGGAAACATCGGGGAGCGAGAAGTGATAGATTGTTCAAAGACATCATAGAACTAAAGTGACAATAAATTAAGACTAAATTTCATTTCCATTAATCAATGTAACATTACAATGTTTCAAATAAACATACAATAATTTGGAGAAATACAAGTCTAAAACAAACGTAACAAAATGATAGATTTGGTGTGTTTCTAAGTCCACCTAATTGAATTTCTTGATAAAGCTTCAAGCATTTCCTGCAACATGTATAAAATATTGGTCAACATATGAATATATTGGTGAGCATACAAATTTGAATACATAGCATAATAGTGAATAAATCTCAATTCAACATGAGTAAAGTATACTAAAGTTTTTACATTGCTAGCATGCAAAGCCATAATCAAACCAAAGTGTCCACTAGTGTAATCTTAGCATCAAAAGTGAGCAAGACCGTAAAGATTGATAATTTAACATAAACACATCATAATAGGGCGGATGTGCTAGTCCTATAGCGCTATACATGTTAAGGGAGGTTTAGATTGCTTGCAAGATAATGTATTCTAGAATGTATTCACAAGTAGTATAACAAGTAAGCATGTTTGTATGAATTGAGTTTTAGAATGATTTTGATTGAATGAATACTTGAGTGTATTTGATAATTGATACATGTTACAACCCAAATAATGTTAAAACAAAATGGGTAAAGTATAACTCACGGTTTGGCGATTAGAATCCACAAGAATAGATGATTGAATTTAAATATTAGAGTCACCAAAGTTACCCTAAAAGGTAAACAAAAGTGTGTAAGTTTAGAATTCAAAGTTTGAGATTTTAGCAATTGGAAAGTATACGAAAATTACAAATATGAGAGTACATGAAAGTATATACTACTTAGACACTTATTTGGACACCATGTATTGTGTGTGTTCTTTATGAGTATTACTCACTCATTGGAAGTCCAAAATAAGGAATCATAAGATTAGTATAATATCTACCTTAACACATAACATTCAACCATGGTTTGATTGACGTTATGGTTTGGTTTTGACTAATTAATATATAGATATAAATATAAGTCATGCATTAGAGGTAGGGTAATCCCCAAACCTCAAGTGTTATATTCATATAAGTCATGTATTATAGGTGGGATATCCACAAACCTCAAGATTGTTACCATTGCACAAAATCTCCACATAAGGGTGATTCGGATGGTCATGAGTACATTAATGAAAGTAATAAAGTAAACTAACTAGTTTGACTAAGTGTTCAAGTGGGGTATGGTGGATAAATTAGTTGTAGAACCAAGGTTCAACATCACCATTTCATACCATAACACAAGGCTTCCAACATTGGTTGGAGGCTTGGTTTGGTTTCATCCACTTCTTGATTTGTAGATCACTTAATGTTTTGTAAAGATGAAAGAATGGAGTGTAAAAGCCTTAAAATTTCAGAAATATAACTTCAACACAAGCCTTCCAATATTAAAGTTGTTGGTGACTTGGTTTAGTATGTAAAAGGTTTAAAAATAGAACAAGTGAACATGTATGAAACAATCAAGTATAATATTTCCAACTTGGACCTCAAAAATGAGGGTTTACCATACTCGTGTCACCTTAGTGACTAAGTGGTTATTTCCTAGAGGTTATTCCAAGTGGTAAAAAAAATGAAGAAGAAATTAAGAAAGAAAGTATAAATAATAAATAAACAAATAAAACTCACAAGTTGTTCTCGAATATTTCTTGTAAAAAAAAGATGGAGTTCTTGGATGGATTGAAAGAGCTTAGAGAGAATTTAGAGAGAGTTTAGAGTGATGAAAGTGATTAGAGGGGGATTTGGGTTAGTATTTATAGATGAAAATTATGGTTGAGCATTAATATAAGTAGTTGGGGAGATGCGTAAATACAAAGTTTCAATTTTAACTCCTTAACTTATTTTATTTATTATTTTACATCATAAACTAATGATTAAGAATGAGTATTTTAACATATGAATCATAAAAATAAAACTTATAAATAATTTTCTAAAACATATTTATATAAGTCCCGATAAGTTGCTCGGTTTTTACGTTAAAACGCGTATTCGCAATTGTTTAATCGTTGCACAAACATATAATCAACAAGAATAATATAAAAAGATATTTTCACTATGATCATGTCTTGAGATTATAAGGATTGAATAAGGAGTAATATTACATTTAAAAAATAAATAAATGTAAAATGTGAAACGTTACATTATTCACCAATCCCCCGACCTCATCCTTCAAATGATTTGTTTGAACAACCTACTAATAGTCTGCATGCAGGTTTGAGCGGTGTCAATCTTAATGAGGTGCGAGATGATTATGGTTTTACAACTGGTATGGGATACAATAAATCGAAGCTGACAGTCAATCTAACGATTGTTCAGTCCCGGTTGATTGTAAATCTATATCTACTATTTCTTCTAACTCCTTTGATAAGTTTAAAGCATGTGAAATTCCTACTTTTGAGCCTGTCAGGGTTATGAAAGAAGAGATAAATCAGGAATCACCTAATCATCAAGTTCCAAAAACAACAACACATCCTATTCCTGTCAATCTAGATCCATCGGAAGCAGATTTGTGTATACGAGACTGGATAAGCTCAGATGATGAATCAAACACAGAGGAGCGTGTCGGTTCCTCAAAGATCAAGAAATCGCCTGAAATTGTCAAGTCTTAAAAGCTTCCAAAAGCTAAATCAAGACCTATCCAGATCTCATCCCCAACTGCTAAACAAATCAGCAGTTCCTCCAAAACTCAGTAGAAGCACTCACCATCTTCATCTTCTATCCATCAAGCTTCTCACAAATCAACCTCAAAGTATGCCAAGTCACCAGTCATACAAAAAGGTTCTCATAAGAATGTTCAGTTCTCATCTTCTAGAAAAACATCAGAACAGGCTCCATCCTCTCTTACTATCCACGGGACTACAAACAACCAAAAGCCTTTCAAGGCTTGTTTTAGATGTGGAAAAGAAGGTCACGTGCTAAAGAAGTGCCCTCAGGTTCAGAGGAAAGTTCAAGACGATAAAGACAACACGGGTTGCTTTTCTATTTCAAGAGGTAAAAAGCACACATCTTTGAATGGTTGGATGATGAACATTCTATCCAAACCTTTTCATATGAAGCCGGTTTCGCTTGATTCAAAGATGAAAATAACCAAAGGTTCCAAATGAAATTATTTTCCTTCCGGTCTTAAACAGAAATGATTTCCAAATTTAATTCATTCAAATCCAAATTAATCAAACCGAAACGAATTTGGCAAATTAAAAGGAAGGATACAGAAATCCCCGATTGTTTAAACGATTGTGTGCAGAAGCTTGTTACTTATCTTGATGAAAAAGGAACTTCCAGGACTATGAAGGCCTGGGTTCCCCTTTCAAACTAATCTGTTTATGAGTGCAAGAACAATTCAGGAGGACTGTTAGAGTCCGGTTTACTGACAGGGATTGTTCCTAATTCAAATTTGAGGCGGAACAAACAGGTTAAGGTCATGGTATTATATCTACAATCTGTATTTTTATCTGCATTCTCACAGTTCTCACTTCACAGTTACTTCATATTTCTTGATAATTCATTTCTTATCTTGATAATCGGTGTAATTTGGAAGACCTTCTTTGATAATTTTTTATTATTGTATAATTTTATAAAAAAATTAAAAATAAAAAAAAATTAAAAATAAAATAAATATATAAAAAAAACATAAAAATAAAAAAATAAATAAAAATAAAAATAAGTTTGCAAAAATAAAAATATAGGGGGAGAGTATAAGTAAATAAAAATGAAAAGAGAACTGAGAACTTGATTCGAGATGATTGAGAAATGATTGTATATCTTCATGAAATGCTTGTTTTTGCATGACTTGCGTTTTTAAAATGAGAAATGATAGTAACTGATACTGTTATCTGATTTACATCTTATTTTTAAGTACAAATAATAGAAAAACAAACAGATTCTTTAATGATATGCTTGGTAGGCTCAGCCTGAAGAATAAAATAGACAGCAGCATGATGATTTAAATTAAATATATGCTTAAGGATGTTTGGATTTACGTAATCATTTTGGCCTGCATGAAAACTGAGTCCCGACAAAAATTGGATTGAGAATTGATCTTTCACCCACCATGATGCAAATCATATAAGCTATATCTCTATCTCTTTGCCATGTTTGGTGTATTTATGTGTCTTGTGTTTGTGCTAATCTCCTCTGCTGTACGGAAGTACTGACCTGGAGTGATGATCTCCTTTGCTGTACGATAGTACTGACCTGGAGCTCTCATCGGCATATAATTAAATGGTCATCTCCTTTGTTATACGTGAGTATAGAGCTGGAGCTCTCACCATTTTGATCTAAGTTGTGTCAAATCATCTAATGATGAATTCATCACAGAATACAATATTCTGTTGATAATCACTTGCACACTAATGCACAAGCCTTGTTCCATAAATATCGTACTAAAATTCAAGAAATCCTGAGGTTGGGTGATGGTTTTTTGCCAAATGATTGTGGGGTCCTAGCATTCTAAAGTGCTTAATCGAACCTTAACGAATCATCTGATGCTTGTTGAAAAAGATAGGGCATGGGTTTAAGTGGACAAACATATCAGCAATCGTTATTGATCTGTTTAAGAATTTCAAAATCTTTCAAAGACTGTGATTAGATTCAGTTATCAGTGTGATCTCATTGCTGGTCGATGATTAAATTCATCTTTGCGCTAAAGTATATCTTGAGAATGTGATCTCATGATCGATTCTTTCTCGGTAATTAAAAAAATTAATATACAAATATAAAAAAATATAAAAAAATATATATAAAATAAAATAAAAAAAATTATTATAATAAATTTTCATTTCAATATTAATTTAGGTCTTTCATATTATGCTGTTACAATTTTATCATCTTTCATGCATTTCACAGAAATTGCGCACAAACGAACACGGGTTCGCTTGTTTTTCACACAAAGATAAACACGGGTTTATTTTGTTAAAATGAAATGATCTAATTAGAAATGTCGAGATTGTGTTTGAGAATGTGTTTCAAATTTTTGCTACAAGTGATGGTCGATCATCAGTTGAGCAGTGTACCAGACCAGAGAACCTGTTCTTCAAGTTTGTAGAAGATACAAAGCTAGGAATCCTCTTCCTACATCTTCTGAAGCACTCGAGATTAGAGAATTGGGAAAGTTGTTCCAATTTTTGTAGAAAGGATGCACTGAAAAAAGGGGAGCATATAAATAGGGGGAGCTAATGAGATGAATAATCTTTCTCATCAGATTGGAAGATCTTTCATCTGTTGACTTCTCGGTGTTGATTTCGTTTGAAAACGTTGATAATAATAGACTAAGGGGGAGTATTGTTGGAGCTGTAAAAGATAGTCTATATTATCAACACAGTGAAAGTCAACAAAAGTCAACGTCACGGTCAAAGTCAACAAAAGTCAACAAAATTAATTGGGGTTTCCACTTTATACAAATCATATGCAATCAATATAGATCAAAGGGGTTTTATTGTGATTATCATTATTTTGATTTAATTCTTCATGATTTGATTCAAGTTTGTTTATCCTGGAGTTACAGGAACAAAAACTTGAAGATTACCTGTGATTTTTTGAAATGCTTATATAATTGCAAAAGTAAGAAAATAAACTATTAGTTGCTCGTTAATCATAAAACAACATAAGCCAGAAATTCAAAAAGCAAATGAAATACAAAAAGTGAATTATGGATTTTAATGTTACCATCATTGTTTGTTCGAGTTCAAGGGGGTTTCAATGGTGTGTGAGATGTTGTAGATGGTGATGACCGGTATTGGGCTATCAAATAGAGGGGGACGATGGATTTAATGGTATTGAACGTAAGAGAAACGCGGGTTCATTGATTTACTTAACGGTCCGATATCTTTTAATTTTATATTTCATATAAAGTAATTAAAATTTTTATTTGTTTAGTATATTACATGTGGAAAGAAAATGGTAAAAATGCATCTCATGTGAGAGATACGTAACCGAGTTAACTGTATATTTAACTGAAAGTTAGTGTAAAGGATAATAGGTGTGCACATATTTTAAAAAAAGACATTGGATGTAATTATTAATACTAAAGGACATATCATGTAATTTCGTGTATTAATAAAGGACACAATTTGTAATTTACTCTATAATATATTAGCAGAAATGTGAGGTGAATTTCAGTGAATAAGTTATATTTGCTAATTATATTGAGTTTTAATAATACTTTAATTAACTTGCCAAAAACTCAATATTCATTTGAATTTAACCCTTTAGTTTCGGAACCGTCATAAGATATTCAAAATCGTATTTTAGTATCAACATTTTATTTTGTTGTTCTACTTTAAACAGTTAATGTATTTGTTAATTTGTTTTATAATAGTTACTTTTCAAGTTAAGAATTAGTATTCAAAAAATCACGAAGAATATGAATAAATAAAACAAACAATAATGTAAACCCAAGTCATGGGTTCGTTCGGTGCTCAACAGCCGATATGAGTAACCGAACTACGTCAAATAAGGACAATCAAAATCATCTTAATCTTCTAGATTGCTCTAACTTGCTTTAGCATCATTTTTTTAGCTCATGACATTCTATTTTCTTGTTGGGAATCTCCTCTAAAGTTTATCTTGTCTTTGTCCACTTTTGATTGTATAGAATAAAAAACATATACTATTACATTACATGAATTTAAAAAAAAAAACTCTAGAAATATATTACAAGAATGATAAGACAGAATCAATGTAAACAAACAACCACGAGTTAAGGACTCAGGTTACTTGGCTTCAACACAATCGTCCAAAGATGAAAGGAAGCAACTTTTGACAATAAAATTATTAAAACATGATGGTAATGATAAATAAAGTTATTATCAATAAAGATTGAAACTTAAAAAGAAAGTATGAAATTTTATCAGGTTAAACAAATTTGAACTGCTTAGGTTTCCTGACTATTTGCAAAAGTTTCTCTAATACCACTGTTGAAAATTCATGATCCGCTTGATAAATTAAATCTAGTGCAGCGGGAGAAAAAACAAAAATGTAATAATCCTCAATCAAGACAGGGATATCCTTAATATTATTCAGATGCAAGAACTCATGAAAACCCAGAGAAGAAGATAATAATTTAAATCATATCTTAAATTTCAAGCAACTAAGGGATTATCCTTACAGACGATATACATAACCATTTAATCATGAAGGTGCCAGCTTTATGTGTGATTACAGAATTCCTAAAACACAAACCAAAACATGGAACTGGATGCCCTCATTTGTTCTGTGGACCAGATTAGGGGGGTTTCTTATGTGTTGTTAGAGATTATTATTTGAACATTCAGTGTGAAAACATTCGATGATAGATTCTAATTGTTTTGAAACTAATTTGATTGTATAAGAATGTATAGTTTTGGATTGGTCAAAATCTATAAACAGTTTGCTTGAAGGTTTTTACTTCGTACAAGCGAAACTGACTAATTTTGCCTAACATAAGCGAAACTGACTGATTTCGCCAGACATAAGCGAAACTGACTGATTTTGCCTCACATAAGCAAAACAGAGTAATTTCACTTGGAGTACGTACCCAATCATAACTAGCAAAGTTGTCTCTGAAAATAGCATCTTGTGCTCTTATTTGTAAGGGATGAACAAGAGTGAGAGGTTGTGGATCAAGGTGTTTGTGTATTTTAATCTTTGCACAATCTCAATATTGATTGAATGAAGATCAATATTTAAATTACATCATTGTACTGATGAGCATATTAATTGGATTTTGACTGTTATCATGAATACGAGACGCCAAGCATGGATTCTGCATGTCATTCGATTATTTAAGTAATACGTGAAGATTTGGGACCATAATCGCGACCTATAAGTGGTATTAGAGCATTAGGCTCTTAATCCAAAAGACATGTATTTTAGATCAATCCAACTGGTGGATTTCTTCATCTTCGTCATTAATATTATATATCTTGATTTGAATCTCAATAGGAGAATTTTATGGATGAAATCAAGAATTGAACATATAAAAACGCTAGTGATGTATTCTAGATCAATCCTACCAGTGGATTTCTTCAAATTCAAAATAATGAGGGAGATTTATTGATTCTAAGGTGAGGAAGATCCATTTTTTTATGGTATTGAGAACTATATCATGACTGAAACAGATTTATGATCTTTTACACGATAAAATATAGTGACATATTATTTATGATGATGATTCACTCATTAGAGTTGTCAAGCTTCATCGAATTAACAAAATCCATAAAAATATCGTTAAACCTAAACACACAAAGTATTTTAAAAGTTTTAAACCAGTAGAATTTGTCAAGGAAAGAAATAGGATAATCAATAAAGGATTTTAAATGTTATGGTTGATTATTCACAAAACTCAAAGGTTCTTGGTCCGAAGCATGACAATTGTCAAGCTTCCATATCTCATTCATAAAAAGTACCTTATCAATGTGTGCATGTTGATAGAATGTATTGTTTTTATTGAGGGATAAATGAAAATAATGAAAATCTATCCTTATAAGGTTGAGGGTAAGCTCCTTGTGAATCTTAAATTAGCAAAGCCAATTGTTGAACCTTAAAAGGCTAAACAAAAAATTCAACAAAATTAAAGTTAATGGTTGTGTTGTAACAGGATAAGGCTTAAGTTTCTAAAATCTGGACAAGTAAAGGTTTAATGGAATGATTGTTTGTCTAAATCACAAAGGAAATGAATGAACCGGATTTTTTTTTAAGTCGATGCAAAACATGGGTTTCCTAAAAATAACACATATGGTTTTTCAAATACTAAACCTGTAAGGCCCCGTTCCCGGGCACCTCATAGCTGATCAATCATTGCACATAAATCATATATTTATACATTAACATTTATAAAACGTTGCAGCCGAATAACTTTTCGTTCAGTTTAAATGCTTTTGCAAATTAATACAACATTCATTACAAAACATCGTTTGTTCGTATTACAATGCAAAAACATTATACGAAGGAATGCCATCCAAAAAGAGCCGAGTAGCCGCCCCGTGCCATCCTCAGCAATCGTTACCTGCCAACTGAAAACACATAAAAAGTCAGCGTTGCTGAGTGAGTTCTAGTTTTAAAATAAAACATACTTTACTTTCGATTAAAACCGTACTTTACATTCTTACGCGATCAAGCATCATACGTACACATAGATAATATCATTATTATCTTCATCATTCGTTCGTTAACTTTCGTTCATTCAACGTAGATCATTACCATTCACATTCGTTACTTTCATTCACATTCATTCATAAATTCTTACTTTCATTCGTACGTTCATTACTTTCGATGACATGTACAATACCCCGAACATTATGCACGAAGCTGGTTACTGGGCCTGAGGTCTTTCATAAACCTCGAACATTATGCACGAAGCTGACTCCAGTACCTAGGGCAAGTACACTCACCACTTATCTTTTCTCTTTCATTCCGGATCAATGCCATGTGCTATACCCCGAACATTGTGCACGAAGCTGGTTACTGGGCCTGAGGTCTTTCATAGACCTCGAACATTGTGCACGAAGCTGACTCCAGTACCTAGGGCAAGCGGTAAGGATCCTTCCAGTACCGAGGGCAAGCGGTAAGGATCCCATACATATGGTCAATCATAAGGATTGGACCCTAGTGTGCATCCTTCTGGGATAGCTAACCCGCACACAGTTGAGCTAACACCCTTCATTGGGTGTGAACCTCCATAGATTTGCTTGCAAGACTTTCTTACTTTCATTTGTTCATTTATTAATGCATGCATTCTTTCATTACGTTCCTCTTTTCATTATCTTCCACTTTACGTTACATGATGCTTTTCATTCATTCATAAACATTCAACGTAAAGCCACGGGAAAATAATCATATATAAACAGGAACATAAACATAAACATATCAAGACATCGCCATACAAGGCACCATCATACATACATAACATACATCATGCCCATCGACATGCACAAGCATCAATCATATATCATCATACATGCCCACATATCATCTATGCCTCGAAAGCCAACTTACATGAATCCACGGGAATCTCCCAAGTCAAAGCTTACATCTATCCATTCCCCCCAAAAAATAGAAAAATAAACTATGTCCTTTCGGGCGCATAAGCCCAATTTGGGCGTATGAGCACCACTCAGTCGCATGGCCTTCCAGGCGCATGAGAACACTTAGGCGAATGGACACTACGGGCGAATGAACGCTTAGGCGTATGGACTCTCAGTCGCATATCCTTCATGAGTATGAATCTCAGTCACATGGCATTCAGGCGCACGGACATCAGTCGTATAACATCCAAGCGCATGGCCCTCTGTCGCATGACCTTCTTGCGTATGAACCTCAGTCGTATGGCACTCAGTCATATGGCAGTCAGGCGCATGGACTTCAGTCGCATGGCTTCCAGTCGTGTGACCTTCAGTCGCATGCTTTTCAGGCATATGACCCTCAGTCGTGTGCCATTCGGCCGTATGGCCTCCAGTCGTATGCCATTCGTTCTCATGAGCCCTAGCTGGGTGCAGATTGCAGTCCTCCTCGAACCTGCATTGCAGTTTTCAGCCTCCAGCCCCATTCACACCTGTTGTAAGCTAAAACCATCCATCCTAAACCTTAGAAACACATCCCTAACATCATTTAAGCACAACCAAGCCCGAAATCAAACCCCACTCGAGTCACACATACACACATACACATACATACGGGTTTAACACCCCATTTAACAAAATGATTTTTAGATGTGTTCCAGCCCCAAAATCAGTCAAAATGTGTAAAAAAGGGGTCCTAGAACTCACCTTAACAACCTCTTCGAGAAGAGCTTCCTATAAACCCGCTTGACTTCGACTTTTGCACCTTGATTCTTCAAAAACCCAATGTTTTGCCCCTTTTCCTTGCCCTCCCTCTCTGGCCGATTGAAATGGTGAATGGGAGAGGGGAATGGGCTGCCATTCCCTTTTACCCCCTCTTCTAAACCTTTTCTTCTTTTTGGCAAAATTGGTCCATCAACTTGGACTTTATTTCTGTTCTTTCTTTTTATTCTTTCTTTGGCTTTAAAGGAAAATAACCGGGTGTTACAAGTCCACCCCCTTATATAGGTTTCGTCCCTAAAACCTGTTATTCTTCGAACAAACGTGGGTAATGCTGTCTCATCTCTTCTTCAGTCTCCCACGTAGACTCAGATCCCTTTCTGTGCTTCCACTGTATGCGCACAAGTGGAACCACTTTATTCCTCAATCTCTACTCTTTACGGTCAATGATTGTCACTGGTTGCTCCACATGATGGAGCCGTTCATCTACCTTGATATCTTCCAGTGGTACAACCATGTCCTCGTCTGTCAAAAATTTCCTCAGATGAGATACGTGGAATGTCGGATGAATTCCACTTAACTCTTCTGGTAACTCCAGTCTATAGGCCACCTCTCCTACTCAAGTAATGATTCGGAAAGGCCTTATGTATCTTGGGCTCAGCTTGCCCCGCTTTCTGAACTGAATAATGCCCTTCCAAGGTGAGACTTTCAACATAACTCTATCACCCACCTGGAACTCAATCGGTCTACGTCGTTTATCAGCATACGACTTCTGTCTGTCTTTGGTTGCCTTCATGAAGGCTTTAATCCTTCCCGACTTTTCAGTCGTAGCCTCGACCACTTCGACGCTCCCTAACTCTTTATGGCCGATATCACCCCAACAAACAGGTGTTCAACATCTCCTGCCGTATAGCATCTCATAAGGAGGCATACCAATACTGGCATGATAACTGTTGTTATATGAGAACTCAGGTAACGGTAAGTGGTCATCCCAACTTCCTCCAAAATCAATGACGCATGCCCGAAGCATATCTTCCAGCGTCTGAATGGTCCTTTCCGATTGACCGTCCGTTTGGGGATGATAAGCTGTGCTGATATGCAACCTCGTTCCCATCGCATCATGAAATCTTTTCCAAAACTTGGATGTAAACCGGGTGTCATGATCGGACACAATAGACACCGGTACACCATGGCGACTTACAATCTCCTTGATGAATAGATCCGCTAATCTTTTGGAAGAATACGTCTCTCAGATCGGTAGGAAGTAAGCACTCTTTGTCAAACGATCAACTATCACCCGTATGGCATCAAATCCTCTCGCGGTACGCGGTAACGTCGTGACAAAGTCCATGGTGATATGTTCCCAATTCCACTCGGGTATATCCAAAGGTTGAATCTTCCCATACGACTTTTGATGCTCGGCCTTCACTTGTAAACAATTAAGGCATTTACTCACATACTCCACCACATCACGCTTCATACCTGGCCACCAATAATCTTTCTTCATGTCTTGGTACATCTTTGTAGCACCGGGATGAATAGAGTATCAAGTCTTATGAGCTTCATCCATAATTTTCTCGCTCAGATCCCCAAAACGAGGAACCCACATCCGCCCGAATCGGGTTTTAACACCGAGTGTGTTTTCACCCAATTCCACAACCAGACCGCTCATTCTTTTGGAGTTAAGATGATCTTCTTTCAATGCCTCATCTTGAAACTCTTTGACTTGCTTCATCACATCAGAGGTCATAATCAGCTGTCGCCTTCACCCGAATCGGCTCGGGTCTTTCCTTTCGGTTTAGAGCATTCGCCACCACGTTGGCTTTGCCCGGATGGTAATGGATCTCATAATCATAATCTTTTATGAGCTCCAACCATCTTCTTTTTCTCATACTCAAATCTTTCTGCTTGAAGAAGTACTTCAAAATATTGTGGTCAGTGAATATGGTGCACTTCGTCCCATACAGGTAGTGCCTCCAAATCTTTAACGCAAAGACCACTGCTGCTAGCTCCAAATCATGAGTAGGATAGTTAACCTCATGAACCTTCAACTGTCAGGATGCGTAGGCTTAACGTTTTCTCTCTGCATTAACACACACCCCAACCCCGAGTAGGAAGCATTAGAATAAACCACCAGATCTTTACTTCCATCGGGTAATGACAATACAGGAGCTTGAGTCAACCTCGCCTTCAATTCCTCAAATGCCTTCTCCTGAGCTTGACCCCACACAAACTTTACATCTTTCCGGGTCAGCTTGGTTAATGGAGATGTGATCTTAGAAAAGTCTTGAATAAACCTTCAGTAGTATCCCGCCAAACCCAAGAAACTACGGATCTCGGATGGCGTCTTTGGAGACTTCCATTGCATCACTGCCTCCACCTTTGCCGGATCCACCATAATAGCCTCCGGATTCACCACGTGACCCAAGAATTGAACCTCGGGCAACCAGAACGCGCATTTAGAGAACTTGGCATACAACTTCTCCCTTCTTAACGTCTCCAACACCTTTTGTATGTGACCGGCATGCTCTATCTCGCTCTTTGAATAAATCAGGATATCATCGATAAACACAATCACTGATTTATCCAACATCGGCCGACACACTCGGTTCATCAAGTCCATAAAAGCAGCTGGCGCATTGGTCAACCCAAATGACATAACGAGGAACTCGTAGTGACCATGACGCGTGCGAAAAGTTGTCTTAGGAATATCCTGCTCTTTCACCTTTAGCTGATGGTAGCCAGATCGAAGATCTATCCTTGAAAACCAACTGGCACCTTGAAGTTGATCAAACAAATCATCAATCCCCGGTAACGGGTACCGATTCTTCACCATCAACTTGTTCAGCTCACGGTAGTCTATACACATCCTCATACTACCGTCTTTCTTCTTTACGAATAAGACCGGGGCACCCCAAGGAGAGATACTCGGTCTAATAAACCCCTTATCAAGCAGCTCTTGCAATTGCTCCTTCAACTCTTTGATCTCAGTCGGAGCCAAACGATATGGTGCTTTGGCAACAGGTTGGGCACCTGGTATCAAATCAATCTGAAACTCGATCTCACGGTCTAGTGGTACTCCTGGTAAGTATTCGGGAAACACATCTGGAAAGTCACACACCATCGGTACATCAGACAGTTGTGGTGTTGGCGTATTCACATCCTTTACATAGGCCAAGTAGGCACTACATCCACGCCTTATGCACTTTCCGACCACCTCCATCGAAATCACCTTCGGAATAGTCGTAACTCGATCACCGTAAACCGTCACCAAGTTCCCGTCAAGCACTGTTAGTCTAATCATCTTCTTGCGACACACAATGTTCGCCTCGTAGTCCGCCAACCAATCCATTCCAAGGACTACATGGAAACCGCCTAAGGTCATCATGAATGGTCTAACTGGAAACCTGTGACCTTCTAATTCGATGTCACAACCTTCTACCACCTCAGAAATCCTGGTAGACTTACCTATAACAGTTTCTACGTCGAAGGGCACATCAATACTTCTATTTCTAACGGGCAACTTAGCATAAAAGTTAGCAGAAATGAAACTCCTACTAGCTCTAAAATCAAATAACACAAATGTAAGAGTTTGATTTACTAGAAACATACTTGACACCACATCAGGGTCCGTTCCAGCCTCCTCCCGAGTCATCATGAAAGCTCGGGCGCTTGCCTTCGGCCCTTCCGTTTCGGTCTTCTTCCCTGCCCCAGAACTCTCCGCCCTCGGCTTCTTACAATCTCTGCTTATGTGGCCCTCCCCGCCACAGTTAAAACATCTCCCCGCGTTTTATTCCCGTGCCATATGTCCTGGCTTCCCACATTTGAAGGACACATTCATTCCCCACCTACACTCGCCGGTGTGCTCCTTCCCACACTTGCCACACCTCTTCACCCCCGCACCAGATGTGACCACACGGCGGTCATCCACCAGTGCCTTCTTATCACTCGTCGAGGCACCACCTGTTAGGACCGTGTACGTACGGAGTACTAACTGATTCTAAGTTATACCAGATCAAATAGTGCGGAATCCTATTTGATTGGCGATCCAATCAGGGAGAACGTAATCCGGATCAAAACTAACGATTAGAAAACGTTAAGAATTGATTAGCAATGATCAGGAACGTTCTGTGAAGTTGGAATAGATGAACAGGGTGCTCTGGGTCGACTAGGGTTATCAATATTCGAAGTGTTCCATTTTTCACGAACTAGGTGGTATTTATAGGTTACAGATCTCATTCGTGCGACTGAGCCTTGCGACTGGATCAGTCGTGCGATTGAGTATACGATTGATTCATTCGTACGCTTGAGTCAATCTGATGACTCAACCGTGCGATTGACTCAATCTGCTAGTTCAACCGTGCGATTGAACCATTCGCATGGTTCAGTCGTGCGACTGAGTAAGATTCTTAGTCAAACACATTCTTGAACCTTTAATGATTCAGAACTGTGTCTCACAACTGTAAACCTATATAACATGGTCATATTATGCATGTAACAACTAATAATATAATTAGATACAACATTATATAATCAACAACCATATAAAGAAGAGATTCTCATTAGATTGATTGAACATTACATATGTATTACAAGATAGAAGTCTATTACATTTGAGCTCACTAGAAAAGAACTGGGGACATGTGTACCAACAAACTCCCCCTTGGACCTAGTTCTATCTAGACCTTTACTTCTTTCTTGAACTCTTCAAACCTTCTTAATCTCTCTTCTTTGGAAACCCCCGCATGGATATTCAACGCAAAGCATAGACGTATTATGTGCTGAAACTGTAGTGCTTGCACAATATCCTGCGTATCGAAAAACAGTGGCCACTTGTACAGCGTATACACATCAGACGCTGACAAGTTGATAAGCCACATGGGGTCGAACACCCTTATAGCTTCCATTGACCCGTCCTTTTCCAAAACAATGACTGCCTCACCCGAGCGCCAGTCATAGTACCACCACTTAAAGTGTGGGGTAAAGTCCTGTGGCATCTCCCTTAGTGGAATTCTGGACATTGTGCGCGGAGGTCGCCACTTCAGGACTATCTTAGGCTGACCAGTGATGGGACTTACCTCAGACCTTCTGAGGTACCTCGTAGCCTGCTGAGGTTTGAAGTTTACCCATCTGGTCCTATATTCCTTCTTCAATGCAGCCTCAAACCAGCCAGACATCTTCTTCGGATCAGCATAAAGAAGCTTTAGTCGTGCTAACTGGTTGAGTTCAAAACCTGGGAGAGTCTTCAGATCATGAGGAAATCTAAAGTACTCGATTCCCCTCTCCCTCTTCACTGCATATACTCCGAGGTCATCAAAATGAGCCCAAGCTATAATCTTTCCTGACACCTTCATATTCTTCTTTACTTTGTATAACTTGGTGTAGGTACTCTGAGTTGCTGTAGTACGTTGTGCTCGGACCTCGGCGAAGCAAGCCGCCCATTCAGCCTTTCGAATGTCAACTTCGGCGTTCGTGGCTTGAGCTTGGCTTGTTGAGGCTTCCGCTCCTTTTTCTTTATCATGGAGTTTATCCAGAATATCACTATCAAGGTTGTTCACCAGATCAGGAAACACGTTTCCCTCTTAATCAGTGTATTCTGGATAATGCTGATCTGTGATGTCTTCAATTTCAATTTCTTCAACATCTTTAAGTTCGTCATCATCAGCATCATCAAAAACTGGAGCATCTTTAACAATTTCGTCTGGATTCAAACGAAACATGTCAGCCAGTTGCTCATCAGTGAGGTCGTGAATAATTTCTCCTTCTTCAGGAGTATAACTCACAGACCTTCTGACGATCCCCTGCAGATCAAGAATCATTGTTAGTTGAGACTTGACCTGTTGGAGGGGAGCAACATCATGTTCGTCTCTCTGAAAGTTAGGATCTGCTTGATTTAAACATGCAACACAATACTTGTTAGTAAATAATCAAACACAGTCATTAATATAAGATATAAACATTCATTAAATAAATGTCACATAATTTCAAATACAAAAGTCTGTTAAATACATAAACATGACTAACTAAATAGTACTTTTGTCTTGAATTTCCGGAGTTTCTTCAGTTGGAGCAGACGAAGAGGGTCCTTGATCTTGTCGGTGTTTAGAACGCCTTTCGCCTGCTACATCATCGCTTTGATCTCCGGCAGTTTCTCCTCCTTCACCTTCATCATCTTCCTTCTTCTCATCACCATCATTACTTTCATCACTACCATCATCATCATCCTCATCATCCTCATCATCATCGTCCTCATCCTCATCGTCCTCCTCTTCATCGCCCCCTTCACCAATCTTGAGGGGCTCATTCTGATTGCCTTTCAGCTTCAGCAATAGAGACTTGTGTGCCGCCTCCAGCTTTCCAATCTTTGCATCTGACTCAGCCTCGTGTTGAAGCAAGGCAGTGATCTGATCAGTCTGAGAGGTGATCAACTGGGCTTGCGAAGAGGTCAGCTCCCTCAGTTTCTCAATCTCAGCTGCTTGTGATGAATTTTGCTCTTGCAGCTGGAGAATCTGAGCTGTCTTAGCCTTATCAGAGGCTAGCAGCTGGAGCACCATGCTGTTTAGAGCAGCAAGTTGCTCAAACACCGAGACAGGTGGTAGAACTGAGCTCGAAGGGGCAAATGAGGTTTGGGTTTGGTGAGTGGTGGTTGTAGTGGTGGCTGTGGTGTAGATGGGAGGAGATGGGATGGCTGTAGTGGGGGGTATAGTGGTGGTGGTGGAAGATATGTGAGTATGATGTGGTGGTATAGTAGTGGTGGTGGTTTGGGGTGTTTGGGATGTGGTGGATGTGGTGGCAGTGGTGATTGGTGTAGAGACGGTGGTGGTGAATCTAAGCCTCTTTCCCTTCTTACCATGCGGTCTGGCCATGGTTTTCTTCCTCTTCCCCATAGAAACCGGGGCAGCAGTCTGTGTACTGGGAGCATCAGGGGAGTATGCGGGATCTAATTCTGTTTGTGTAGCCCCCGATGTCCCAGTCTGCCCTCCAACAGCCCTCATCCCCTTCTTAGTGGCAACCACCTTGCTGCCTTGCCTTCGGGTCAAGCCCTCTTCCTCACTCTCTTCCTCATCCTCATCAGGTGGACTGAAGTGAGGTACAAACCCAGCAGCTGTAGTGACAGTATCAGGAGATGGCTGGGTGGTATGTGTAGATAGGCCCTCAGATGTAACCAGCCTAGCATCGCCATCATGGCTGTCATCATTATCAGAATCATCTGATGGAATAGCAATCACCTCAGAATCAGAATCACTATCCTCATGACGCCACCTGCGTCTTCCTGGGGCTACATAATCAGCCCGGGCCAGATGCCCAATCAGTCTCTTCATAGCAGGTTTCACTTGCTTTCCTCTATACACCTTCATCCTTCCCAAGGTGGTGTCATCCATGATCTCAAGAGGTACATCATCGCTCTTGTCCTTTGGGAGGTCTGGCAGCTTCTCATTGAAGATAAGCTGTAAGAATCTGGGGTACATACAAAACCCCTCCTTCCCCTTAGCTTCGAGATTCTCTATCAGGTATGTAAATATCATGTTGGAGAAGCTGAAAGGGTGGTTGAGGACCAATGCAACATACGCATTCTGAATTTGGTCCGATAAGTCATCGAAACCACCCCTCCGCGAAGCAATGCACTTTAGGATGACGTGCGCCAAGTACTTGTACGGGGGACTCAGGTTGCTCTTGTTTAGCACACCTGAAGTGATATCCCCACAGTACCCTATCCTCAAGAAGCATCCACGTACAGTAAGCGGGTGGATCTTGAGTGGGTGAGACTCATCATCATCAAATCCTAAGACTCTCCTGATGTCAGCAGCACGTATCTCAATCTCCCTACCGAAGATAGAACTTCGTATGCAGTAGGGCTCAACTGATCTGTCCACTGTAGCACCTTCCCAAAATGCCTGATGTACTGACTGATACGGTGTACAGGGTGTGGAAATAGCTCTGTAAATCCTAGATCGCCTCAAAAAGTCTATAATCCCTGAAAAGTCTCCTCCATTCCTTGAGGTGGAATCCAAGTTAGCACAGATGTTGTGCTTTGGATTTATAGTCCACCTGTTAGCCATATTCCTGTAATCAATAGCAAACATACGTCATATACTTGAAAAACAGAGTTTGACTAATTTGGAAAACAGACTGATTCAATCGTGCGATTGAACTAACCGACTGGGTTCATTCGGTTGGACATATATGCGACTGAACTTCAATTTGGTTGATCATGTATGCGACCGACTTTCATTCGGATGATGAGTCATGCGATTAAGTTGACTTGTGAGACTAAACCTGCGATTGACTCGGTCGACCGAATGACCCATTCGCATGTTTCATTCGGTCGAATGGATGAATCGTCCCTTTCAATCGTGCGAATCAGATTCATTCTGGAGTCCAGTCGTATGACACAATCAACCCATTCGTATGCTTCATTCGTATGATTGAGTGAGTCGCCTCGTTCAATCGTGCGATTGAAGTTCATCAGGGAGACCAGTCGCATCGTAGAGAAACTGTTCCATTTCAAACTGAGATTTATCATTTTTACGAATTAGACATTAAGATCAGGCTTGTTAGACTCGCAATCATGTACTTAGACTGCTTAAATCATTTGTTTTAACATGTTAAGTGTTTAAGGCAGTCTATTGGTTGATTTGTTATGGTGCAACTTTTAGGGCAAATGCGGACTGATTTCATATCAGATTTGACGTTTTTAATTCATCTTTGTGTCGCATATTACCTGTGTAACAAATACAAATGGTCAGAATGCGTATATCACAAGTATTAAAGATCAAATGAAAATTTGGCAGAGTATCTGTGCGAATCGGGAATATTAGGGCGAATGATGTCTGCGATCGACTAAGGGGCTATTTATAGCCAGACTCAGTTCAATCGGCCGACTGGACTCATTCGCTTTGCTCATTCGGCCGAATCAAAATCAAGACATACGATCGAGTCTAATCGCATGATTCATTCGTGCGATTGAAACTGGGTCGTACGATTCACTCATTCGCATGGTCCTTTCGATCACTGACCTCCATTCGCACGTTTGACCTAATCAGTCACTTTCAATCGGCCTATTGGACTCATTCGCGTGGTCCAATCTTACGATTGAGTTCAATCGTATAGCCCATTCGTATAAGCATACTCATGATGAAGGAGTGCGATTGGGCTATACTTGTGCCATCTTAATCATTTCGTTTGCTGACACATAGTCTTCCTTAAACAGTTGATAAAACATTATTAGCTTTTGATCATCTCAACCATGATCACTCTTGAAAACAAACAATCACTGATCACCTCAGACGTGATCAATTTATCCACCCGATCACCTCAGACGTGATCCATTTATCCACCCGATCACCTCAGACGTGATCCTTTTAACCTTTCAGAAACAATCTGTTTAGATAAACATTAAGCTCATTCAGTGACATTTAGCAGATAACAGTATACACAATCCGACATGACTCATTATACTAAGAAATAAATAAAATTTAAACTACGATTAAAATGAACATCTTTTTGTGATTTTTGTTAGGGCAGGTTTGTGTAGCCTATCAGCATTGACATTATATCAGGAACAGACTCTATTGAAATCAGACAGGCATATACACCATTACTTGGAACATTTTGAGCGGATCTCGCTTTTCATGATAGCATATTACAGGTTGTTCTGATCTAAGACTTCTAAGTACTAACTGGGAATCATGTTTGATATGATACGTAACACACTTTGATCATCAACTTCAGTCGGTACTTTCAAGACGATTGTCAGTATACTTGTCCACTTTAAATTCATACACAGACTTTTGACATACATTGGTAATGTATTAAGTTATATTATTTCAAACAACATTTGTGTATCCCACACTTATATGGTAATCAGCATTCCTTAAAGAACTTTCGAGCGGTCTTTAGGTATTTTTGCAAGAAGAGACTATTCATAGATCTTTCAAGGAGAAGCCAATCCTCAGGTCAGTGCCATCGCACAGCAGAGAGGCGGCAAACAACAATGAAGTCTAGAATATTTAGGTTATGCTTATCCTCAGGTCAGTGCAATCGCACAGCAGAGAGGCACACAACCTATCTCCTTGTTAGAGCATTTCATATTTTTTCTTTTGCACATAGCGCACCAACAACATAAGTTATCAGCTTGATTACGCTAGTATTCATTTTTTTCGTGCTTTTGCTCTTTTTGTGGTCATATGCACACCTTTGGTGGCATTTATTTGCTCGTTATCCCTTATCGGAAGAACTGATTGTGTTAACCAGTGATAAGATGGGAACCCACAGTTGCTTGAACCTTTTCGTTTAGATTAAGTTTACCAATGAGGTCTACTTGTCTATTATGTTGAATCTACTGACACATCATATAATGAACTAGCACCTCCCTAGATCAACTTTCTCCGTGTAATTACAGTAACAATCAAACGTACTATCATTTTCCCATTTTGTTAGACTTAGACTTCTCTGATGTTTTACATTTTCAGTATAATTAATTAACATTTTTGATCTCAAACTCATTTTGTTGTTCCAAATAACTCGATGCCAGTGTACTATCATCTTCCAATTTTGTCGAGTCACATTTCCTGTTTTGTTGTCTTTGCCTTTTCAGTTTTACTCACCTTCTTTTTTTTTTTTAAGTAAATGTATACTGAAATAAATCTCCCCCTAAAATTCGAAAACAAAAAATCTTTTTGTGTTTTTGGATTTTATACGACATGGAAATTAAAAAAATAAAATAAAATGAAAGAAAAAGAAAATAAACAAATAGATACGAGTCGGACTATGTATCTGCTTCTTCAGCAATCACATCACTTTTCTTTTTAACGCCGTTGACCTCTAGCAGATATAAAAATCTTGGTTTATCAAACGGTTTGGTGTAAAGGTCAGCGCGCTGAAAATACGTGTTAATTTTAATCACATCAATTAATTGTTTTTCATAGCAATCGCGTATGAAATGATATTTAATCCCGATGTGTTTGTTTTTGGGTGTTGAACAGGATTTTTAGTGACGGCTATGGCAGCAAAATTATCAACATAAATAGGAGTGTTAGAAAATTTCAAACCGTAGTCTCGCATTTGTTGTTGAATCTAGATGATCTGAGAGCAGCAACTTGCAGCAGCAACATATTCAGCTTCACAGGTTGATAGAGCAACCGAGGTCTGCTTTTTACATTGCCACGTGACTAACCGTCTTCCAAAGAACTGACACCCTGCTGATGTAGACTTGAAATTCATCTTGCAGCCACCATAATCTGAATCGCTGTAAGCAGTAAGCTCGAAGTCATCATCATGAGCATACCACAATCCCAGTGTTGGAGTACCCTTCAGATAACGAAAAATCCTTTTCACCCCAATCAAGTGATTCACTTTTGGCTTCGCTTGATATCTAGAACATAAACATGTGGCATACATGATATCTGGACGCGAGGCAGTAAGATACATGAGAGATCCGATCATCCCACGATACATAGTGGCATCCACCAAATCCCCATTCTCATCAGGAGCCACATCATGATTTGTGGTGAGAGGGGTACCGGCAGCAGACGCATTTTCCATGTCAAAGCGACTTAGAATATCGCCGACATACTTGGACTGATGTAAGAAAATGCCAGTTGGTGTTTGATCCACCTGTAATCCCAGGAAGAACTTCATTTCTCCCATTGCACTCATTTCAAACTCTGCCTTCATCACAGATTCAAATTCTTTGCACAACTCTTCATTTCTGGAACCGAAGATCATGTCATCCACATAGATCTGCACCATAAGCAAGTCACCATCCTTTTCTTTGATGAACAATGTACAGTCAATCACACCCCTGCGAAAACCATGTTTCAACAAATGAGTGGAGAGCTTTTCATACCAAGCTCGAGGAGCCTGATGTAGCCCATACAGAGCTTTGTCTAACTTGTAGACTCTGTCCCGATGATAAGGATCTTCGAATCCTTCGGGTTGACTGACATATACCTCTTCCCGGATTTCCCCATGCAAGAATTCACTCTTAACATCTAGTTGATAAACTTTGATCTTCATGTAAGAGGCGTAGGCTAGAAAGATACGTATAGCTTCCATTCTAGCTACGGGAGCAAAGACTTCATTGTAGTCGATTCCTTCGACTTGTCTGAAGCCTTGAACAACCAACCGTGCCTTGTTTCTGATAACAACACCCTGGTCATCCTTCTTGCACTTTAGTACCCATTTGGTACCAATTACCTTGACTCCTTTCGGCCTGTCAACTAGTGTCCAGACTCCAAGTTTCTTGAACAGGAGTAGCTCTTCTTGCATGGCATTGACCCAGGCCTCATCTTTCAGTGCGTCACAGACATATTTAGGCTCGATTTGTGAAACAAAACATGAGAAAGCCCCGTCATTGACATAACCCTTCTCCATGACTGCAGCATAATCAGCAGAGTACAGCTGATTTCTTGTCTGCACACCGGATTGAATGTCCCTAATGATATACGTGGGGGGATGATTCACACTGATTCTAGTCACTGGTGTGGTAGGAACCACGACCTCAGAATCCAGATTGGTGACTACTGGTTCACTATCCGGATTTCCCACAGCTGGTTCAGCAGCTGATGACTCACTTTGTTGATTAGCTGTATGCTCAGGGTTAGAATCAGCTGCTTCTTCATCACCTGATGAATCATCACTCTCGTCATGAGCAGGAGTTGAAGAACTTGAGGCACCATCAGTAGGTGTGATGTTGCTTGAATCCAGATTCGGTGAGTTAAGAACATCATACATCATCTGGGTAGCAACCTCATCCTCTGAATCAAATTGTGGAAGATTGAAGGATTTGAAAAAGCCATCATAATCGAAGAATGATGATGGACCTTTTCCAGCAAGAGGGGTGATGTATCTCTGAACATCCACGTTGCACCACACCTCTACCTGACCTGTCGAGTTATTGTAAACTCGCTTGTCTGGGATGCTGTATCCTAAGAATATTCCTTGATCATCTTTCTCGCTGAACTTGCCATCCTGAGTCTTCTTCAGTAATGTACATGGAGCTCCAAATGGTTCCAGATACTCCAGATTTGGCTTTCTCTTCTGAAGTAGCTCATAACAAGTCTTGCCATGCCTTTTGACTACTAAGACATGATTAAGCGTGTAGCAGGCATTTGCAACCGCCTCATTCCAGAACTGAACTGGGAGCTTTGAATCAGCTAACATGGTTCGCGCAGTCTCAATTAAGCTCCTATTCTTTCGTTCTGCAACTCCATTCATCTGTGGCGTGTATGCGGAAGTGAACTGATGAACAATTCCCTTTTCTTTGCAGAAAGCATCCATCCACTGATTTTTGAACTCGGTGCCATTGTCGGAACGAATTTTCCTCACCTTCAGATTGTAGAGTGACTCCAGTGTCGTGACGAGCACCTTGAATGATTCAAACGTTTCTGATTTAGCTTTCATAAACATCACCCAGGTGAATCTTGAGTAGTCATCTGTGACTACAAAGCAGTACCAGTCTCCTGCTATACTCTTTGTGTTGACTGGACCAAAGAGATCCATGTGTAGTAACTCTAGAGGCATCTCAATTTAGTTGACGTGCTTGGTCTTATGAGATTTCATGGTCTGCTTTCCCTTCTTGCATGAGACATAAAAATCAGGAAGTTGGAAGTTCTTGACTGTAACTCCTTCAACTAGGTTGTTGTGAACCAGATGGTTCATCTTCCTGTGATTGATGTGTCCCATCCTTCTGTGCCATGGGATGGATTCCTTCTCTGTCGCTTTTGATAGAAAACATTGAGCTGTAGACTCAGAGGTAGAAGCATTAGACATATCCAATACATATAAATCATTGTACCTGGATGCAGACATCAAAACCTGCTTCTCTGGAATCTCCATCTCCTTTTTTAGTATGTAACATTTTCGGTTGTCAAACATAACTTTGAAGCCCTTGTCACATATCTGAGACACTGAAAGTAAATTGTTTTCTAGTTGTTGAACAAAATTTACTTTATCAAACTTTACCTTCTCATTACCTACTTCGCCTTGAGCAGTAATGTATCCTCCTTTGTTACCAGCAAATGAAACATGTCCCCCTTTAATTTGTTTGACATTGAAAAGGAGAGACTTGTTTCCCGTCATGTGCCTGGAAGCTCCGCTATCTACGATCCATGTATTTGTAGACGCACTATAGTGGACAACCTGCACATATGAGAAAATCATCAGTTAAGGAGGGGGACCCAAGCCTTGACTGGCTTGGGTTTCCCAGAGGAATCAACCATCATGAATTCAACCCACTGTCCTTTATCAGTGGGTGGAATCTTAACTTTCAGATTATCCTTGCTTTCAGACACACCAGCTGTCTTGGCTTTCCATAAACCATCCTTGTGAAAAGATTGTTTGTGGTAAACCTTAGACTGATTTACAGTTTGAGCATATGGTTTAGATTCAGAAACAGGTTTTACCTCTGGCATCACGGACTTGTCAGAGACTTGTCTGTTTTGCCTTTGGCGTGGTGGAGACGAAAAAGACCTAGAAGGTGTTTTAGACCTAATAGGGGTTTTCGATCTAACTGGAGTCTTAGAACGCTGTTTTGAATCTATTTTGACTTTGTCGTGTAGCTCAATCTTAGTTCTTGGTGTCTGATAGCGAGGACAGTTAGTCGAAATATGATCGCGCTGACCATAAGTATAGCAGGATCTCCATTCGTCAGGGCTAGGAGATCTCTTGTGGGGCGATGAATAAACCTCAGGAATGGGCCTTTTGGTCTCAGTCTTTGGACATTTACCCTTTTTAACAAACTTAACTTGTTTAATGTTTTGATTAATTTGTCTTGGAGGTTGAATATTATCCCTTTTAACTGATTTAACTTGAGTGGTTTTAGATATCTTGGTTTGTGTTATATTTGATTTTGACTCCAAACCAAGAGATGTTTGAACATTTGCTTCCACTCGTTTCTCAGCATTGACCTTGCTTGATGCTAAGGTTTTCTGATCGTCATCCGGAGAAGCGGGCTTAACTGCTGTGTCCGGATCACGAACCAGAGGAGTTGTCACCACATGATCCTTAATTGGGTTGTTATTAATTGGACGTTGTTTTGTGTTCAAAAGGATCTCATGTGGTGGTGGAACTACCTTGTAACCCAATCCCTCCCCATTGTTGCGTTCTTTAACCAAGTTTTTCAAAATGTGCGAAGAACTCGCTAAACTATGTAGTTTTTGTTTCAAAGACTCATTTTCTACTTGTAAAACAGCTTTGTCCTTTTTAGTCTCCTCAATGGTCTTTAAATAGTATTTAATGTCATTTTCTTGGTTAAAGGCAACAACTTCAGTTTCCTTTAGTTGCTTCTGCAACGCATCTAACTTCTCCTTATAACTGCTCTCATTTTGTTTTAAGACACGATTAGCTTCTGAGCACAGTTTTAAGTCATTTACTAAGTTATCGTTGTGTTCTAACAACCTAGCAAATTTTAGATCAATGCTTTCCCTAAATTTATCACATTCAACACAAGCATGTTTATCAAATAATTCATCTTTAGATTGTACCTGTGTAGATGTCGACGTGCCAGCCATGAAAGCATTCTGAGACGTAGGTTGAGTTTCAGATTCTGAATTCAACTCATTCTGGACAATTTCATCAACAGCATCAAACGTCTTTTCCAAATCAGCAGTCTCAACCTCAGCTGAGCTTTCCCTTCACTTGCTGAGTCTTCGTTCAAGTCCTCCACAGATGCTATGTTAGCTTCATCAGACACGAATCGAAAGGACCAGTCTTGTCCTTCATCTCCTTGGGCTACCATAGCTTTAGAATCACTTCCCGTGGACGTTGGTTTCTTGTCTTTATCTTGCCTGTTGAACGAGGAATAGGGATTCCCGTTCCCAGTCTTCTTAGGCTTCGAACACTCTCTTTTAAAGTGGCCCTTTTCTCCACAATTGAAGCACGTGACTTTAGACTTGTCAAATTCAAAGGTTGTATCTTTAGTAGCCACGAGATTTTGCCCTGTTTTCTTCACAAATTTCATTGCTCTTCGGACAGCACTTGCAATAGCCCACATAATGTCCATTCTTTCCAGCTCATTCTCATCTACTTGCTCATAATCTTCATCAGCAAGGTGGCAATTACCAATCTTCCCCGCCACCAAACCATCATAAGAATGCACAACAGCAGCAAGTAAATCCATGTGCTCTTTAGCAACCTCCACCGTTACTTTTCCCTGATTTTCTGTCGTCAACTTTGCAGACTGAGTAACAATGGGACTTTGAATAACTCCAGATGCACTATGAGACTCATTTGCAGATGATGAGCCTTGTTCAGCAGTTGGGGATGCATTGGACACGAAGGCTGTTTGCAGAGGTGCACCAGATGACTTTGCAGCAGGGGTGGAAGTAGGAGTGACATTGTAGAGTGAGGGATCTTGAGCATAAGAACCCTTCTTTGCCTTGTACTTGTGGCGTACTTCTTCCTCTTTCAGTTTTAGAATAAAGTCATTTATATCCAAGGTTTCTAAAACTGAGTTGAATCGCAGAGTGGAAATGAATGAATCCCACTTTTCAGGTAGACCATCTGCCAAGCTTGAAACTTTGTCTTCCATTGACGTTTTAATACCATGAGTGTGAAGTTCACTCATCAGATGATAGAAACGATCGATGATTTCATCCAAGCTTTCATTCCCAATTGCTGAGAAGTTATCAAACTCCTTCTTCAACGCTTTACCTTTCAGTGCCTTTAAATTAGCATTTCCATCATACCTCTTCCCAAGAACTTCCATCAGTTTTTTACTTTGCTTGTGCTCTGAGTATTGGTGAAAAATAGGCTTGGGAATGGACTGAGTCAAAATAGCATAGGCCTTCTTCTCTGCATTGTAGGCAACCTTCTGTGTATCGGTGAGTCCATTCAAAGTCAAAGGAACACCATCAGCTCCCACGGGTATTTTATAACCAACCTCAATAGAGTTCCATAAGTTAGTATCCACCCCATTAAGATAAATCTCAAAACGTTGTCTCCATTGTGGAAAGTCCTCTATAGTCAATAGTTTGGGTGGCTTGTTATGGTTCCCTATCTCATTCTCAAGTAACAACAAGTTCTGTATCCTCGAATCCTTTCCAGCTGACATGGCATAATTTTCTGAGTCCATACTTTAATTAATTAACTTGTGAATTAAACTGCTAATGCGATTGAGCTGTACGACTGGGATGCGACTGACACTAGCTGTATGCGATTGGACCCAAATGTACGATTGAACAGGCGACTGAGATACTTAGACGACTGAACAGACCGAACGACTCAGCTGAGCGACTGGAGTTGGCGATTGACTCAATCGGGCGATTGGCTGAACGACTGACTCAATCGGGTGAATGGACTGGCGACTGACTCAAACATGCGAAAGACCTAGGCGAATGGGTTCAGTCGTACGATTGAGATAATCGTGCGACTGGGTCGGCTGTAAACATGATTTTTGAACACTTTGACCTAGAACGCAAGTATTTGCACCCTAGACGGCTGAAACTCGAAAAACACTGATTTTTCAGAACATGTACACGTAAAGACTCGATTTTGAGCAGAAAGATTGGATCTTTTCGCGTAAAAACGTAGACTTTTTCACAAAAACGATTGAATCAACGAAGAATCAAGAGCCTATGCTCTGATACCACTTGTTAGGACCGTGTACGTACGGAGTACTAACTGATTCTAAGTTATACCAGATCAAATAGTGCGGAATCCTATTTGATTGGCGATCCAATCAGGGAGAACGTAATCCGGATCAAAACTAACGATTAGAAAACGTTAAGAATTGATTAGCAATGATCAGGAACGTTCTGTGAAGTTGGAATAGATGAACAGGGTGCTCTGGGTCGACTAGGGTTATCAATATTCGAAGTGTTCCATTTTTCACGAACTAGGTGGTATTTATAGGTTACAGATCTCATTCGTGCGACTGAGCCTTGCGACTGGATCAGTCGTGCGATTGAGTAATACGATTGATTCATTCGTACGCTTGAGTCAGTCTGATGACTCAACCGTGCGATTGACTCAATCTCCTAGTTCAACCGTGCGATTGAACCATTCGCATGGTTCAGTCGTGCGACTGAGTAAGATTCTTAGTCAAACACATTCTTGAACCTTTAATGATTCAGAACTGTGTCTCACAACTGTAAACCTATATAACATGGTCATATTATACGTGTAACAACTAATAATATAATTAGATACAACATTATATAATCAACAACCATATAAAGAAGAGACTCTCATTAGATTGATTGAACATTACATATGTATTACAAGATAGAAGTCTATTACATTTGAGCTCACTAGACTAGAACTGGGGACATGTGTACCAACACCACCCATTTGAGCCACTAGACTCTTTTACCCATCTTTTCCCATTCCAATTCCGGTCCCCTCCACTCTTCTTTCTAGCTTTAGACACCACCACCGTTTGTTCATCATACAACCTTCCCGCCAAATCAACCGCCGACCTAAACGTGCTCGGTCGGGCAGCGATCATGTGCTTACGGACATCCGCCGGCATGCCCTGAATATACCTCATGATCTTCCGTGACAGAGGCGCCACTTGATCCGGCACCAGCTGTGCCATCTCATTGAATTTGGTGGAGTATTGTTGGTGTGTCATTGTTCCTGCCTCCAGCTGCAAGAATTCCTTTTCCACCTTATCTATTTCCCTGTGAGGAAAGAACTCCTCAATTACCAACCTTTTCAGCTCTTCCCACTTCATCCTCCTAATTGCCCGACTACCCTCGGCTTGGACAATATTGTCCCACCAACATAGAACCGAGTCCACAAACGAGTTGCTAACAAATTTCACCTTCTGGTCTTCTTGGCACTCGCTGATATTTAGAACAGCTTCCATTTCCCTCACTCATAGGTGAGCAGCAGCAGCAGTGCCATTACCATCAAAGGTAGGGGCTTACACCTTTGAAATGCCCCGTAGTTATAGCCTCGTGTCGGCTCCTGCATAGGCTCTTCCTCCTCCTCCTTATCATCGGAGAGAACCGTTTCAGTCTCCGGTTGCTCCCGTCCTCCCGAGGACCGGTTCCCCTCCCTTCTTTCTCCTTCCTTTACAACCTTAATTACTTCAGTCACCACAAACGGTAAGATCGTTTACATGACCTGATGAACTTCTTCCACAATAGCCTCCTTTACTGAGGCTCTCAAATTGGCACTCTCATCTCCATCCTCCGGATGAGGGGTCTCGGGTCCTTCATGAACCACCTTCTCAACTCTAGGCCTGCCTCTTTTGGGCCGCAGTGCAGCACCAAGTCCACCCCGCGAAGCTTTAGATGATCTACCACCGGCCATCCTCTAACACACACTGAAAGATTCAAACACTAACATGGTCATTCAAGGGAATAGCTTAGTTTATGTCAAGTATAGTAAGTCCCTAATTACAGTGGCCAGTTGTGATTAGCCACTTACTTTACTCTTCGTACCCCGAGCATAACCTGTCCTGACTACATCAGTATCTAAATCTACAAACAGCACATAACCCACATAACATGCGCAAGTAATACTGGTTAACATTTAGAAAATACCTGATGGCACGCAGCTACTCAGAATAGCATCCCTTCCCTTTCCGTCTCATTTTCAGTTTAAGTTTAGGTTTCTTTTGAAAATATTTACCCATTTCACTTAAACTTTAGCTTTGATACCAACTTTTAAGGCCCCGTTCCCGGGCACCTCACAGCTGATCAATCATTGCACATAAATCATATATTTATACATTAACATTTATAAAACGTTGCAGCGGAATAAATTTTCATTCAATTTAAATGCTTTTGCAAGTTAATACAACATGCTTTACAAAACATCGTTTGTTCGTATTACAATGCAAAAACATAATATGAAGGAATGCCATCCAAAAAGAGCTGAGTAGCCGCCCCGTGCCATCCTTAGCAATTGTTACCTGCCAACTGGAAGCACATAAAAAGTCAGCGTTGCTGAGTGAGTTCTAGTTTTAAAATCAAACATACTTTACTTTCGATTAAAACGGTACTTTACATTCTTACGTGATCAAGCATCATACGTACACATAGATAATATCATTATTATCTTCATCATTCGTTTGTTAACTTTCATTCATTCAACATACATCATTACCATTCACATTCGTTACTTTCATTCACAATCATTCATAAATTCTTGCTTTCATTCGTACGTACATTACTTTCGATGACAAGTACAATACCCTGAACATTGTGCACGAAGCTAGTTACTGGGCCTGAGGTCTTTCATAGACCTCGAACATTGTGCACGAAGCTGACTCCAGTACCAAGGGCAAGTACACTCATCACATATCTTTTCTCTTTCATTCCGGATCAATGCCATGTGCTATACCCCGAACATTATGTACGAAGCTAGTTACTGGGCCTGAGGTCTTTCATAGACCTCGAACATTGTGCACGAAGTTGACTCCAGTACCTAGGGCAAGCGGTAAGGATCCTATACATATGGTCAATCATAAGGATTGGACCCTAGTGTGCATCCTTCTTGGGTAGCTAACCCGCACACAGTTGAGCTAACACCCTTTGGGTGTGAACCTCCATACATTTGCTTGCAAGTCTTTCTTACTTTCATTCGTTCATTCATTAATGCATGCATTCTTTCATTACATTTCTCTTTTCATTATCTTCCACTTTATGTTACATAATGCTTTTCATTCATTCATAAACATTCAACGTAAAGCCACGGGAAAATAATCATACATAAACAGGAACATAAACAGGAACATAAACATAAACATACCAAGACATCACCATACAAGGCACCACCATACAAGGCACCATCATATATACATAACATACATCATGCCCATCGACATGCACAAGCATCAATCATACATCATCATACATGCCCACATATCATCTATGCCTTGAAAGCCAACTTACATAAATCACCGGGAATCTCCAAAGTCGAAGCTTACATCTATCCATTCCCTCAAAAATCAGAAAAATAAACTATGTCCTTTCGGGCGCATAATCCCTATTTGGGCGTATGAGCACCACTCAGTCGCATGGGAACACTTAGGCGAATGGACACTAGGGGAGAATGAACGCTTAGGCGTATGCACTCTCAGTCGCATAGCCTTCATGCGTATGTATCTCAGTCACATGGCATTCAGGCGCATGGACCTCAGTCGTATAACATCCAGGAGAATGGCCCTCAGTCGCATGACCTTCATGCGTATGAACCTCAGTCGTATGGCACTTAGTCGCATGGCAGTCAGGCGCATGGACTTCAGTCGCATGGCTTCCAGTCGTGTGACCTTCAGTCGCATGCTTTTCAGGCGTATGACCGTCAGTCGCATGCCATTTGGCCATATGGCCTGCAGTCGCATGCCATTCGTTCTTATGGCTTCCAGTCACATGCCCTAGCGGGGTGCAGATTGCAGTCCTCCTCGAACCTGCACTGCATTTTTTGCCCTCCAGTCCCATTCACACCTGTTCTAAGCTAAAACCATCCATCCTAAACCTTAGAAACACATCCCTAACATTATTTAAGCACAACTAAGCCCAAAATCAAACCCCACTCGAGTCACACACATACACATACACATACATACGGGTTTAACACCCCACATAACAAAATGATTTTTAGATGTGTTCCAGCCCCAAAATTAGTCAAAAATGTGTAAAAGAGGGGTCCTAGAACTCACCTTAACAGCCTCTTCGAGAACAGCTTCCTATAAACCCGCTTGACTTCGACTTTTGCACCTTGATTCTTCAAAAACCCAAAGTTTTGCCCCTTTTCCTTCCCCTCCCTCTCTTGGCCGATTGAAATGATGAATGGGAGAGGGGAATGGGCTGCCATTCCCTTTTACCCCCTCTTCCAAACCTTTTCTTCTTTTTGGCAAAATTGGTCCCTTAACTTGGACTCTATTTCTTTTCTTTCTTTTTATTCTTTTTTTGGCTTTAAAGGAAAATAACCGTGTGTTACAAAACCTAAAAGTGATGTGACTTTTCAAAAGAACAATCAACAAAAGATTGATACACACGTACTTGAAAAAATATTTCCAAAAATAGAATCGAAACCTTGATCAGCTTGGGAGGTAAAAACCATCGCTTAAAATTTATCTGATGGTTCAACAAACATACCATAACGTGTAGAAAATAAGAATGATTGCATACTATGAGCAGTAATATATGTTGATGAGTTCGACCACCCCAAGACCATAATAGGTTAGGTTCCCCTATCTAACTAGTTGGCTTTTATCTGATAGGGAAGCCAAGGAGAACTATCAGTTGATAATGTTTCATCACTGCAAAGATAGGGATAAATTTAGTTATATCGATCTTGTATGTCTTGGATATAAATAATGTACATAATCTGATTAGCTTTGCCTATGAGGACCGTAGTGTAAACCTTAATGTACCTCTCACATAAGCACTTATAAAATTTGAGCATTTATTGATAGCAGATAGTTGTTATAGGTCTCGATATGTAAAAGGCAGTGTGATTAGAATACTTACTTTGCTCTGATCTTAATTGCAAAAAGTTATATTGAATACTAAATATGTGATTATCTATGGGCTATATGATTTGTATATTGTGTATTCTAAATATGTAAAAATTTAAAATGTGCTCCAGCCTCCACTGATTAACTGATATGATCCCCTTACACATATTTTCTCATCAAAAAGAAATTTATGTTTAACTCTTAGTTTGGGAATATTCAAAAATATAAAAAAATGTTGTGTTTGAGTGTGATTTTTCAAAATTTTAAAAGATTTTATTTCAAGCTTTTATAAATATTATTTTTCATACTTGAGATGGTTTGAGATTGTTTTGATAAATTGCAAAAAGTTATATTGAATACTTGTAGAAGACTAATCAAGGCTCGGCAAAACATTTAAAGACTAATGATAACGAATTCTGAAGACAGGTTGTGCGAAAGCCAGACTCACGCGAGATGAAGCTTCCACGCGACACTCCACGCGAAGGACTGGACCCGCGCGAAAGGCTTAGCCGCACGAAAAACAAGTCACGCGAGAACTCTTTGTTTAAGTATAAATAGCTTAGTTTTCGTTTTGTAATTAAGCTTTTGATCATTTATCACTTCTGTACTGTGCTATTTTGCACAAGACCTGTAATAGGTTGCTTTTGTTCAATACAATATCATTTTGTGATCAATTCGATTCTTCTTTCAATCCAATCATGTTTACATTCCGCATTCACATGATTGAGATCGTGTGTTGATTGTTTCTTGGGAGATTTTCACGATTTTACAATTGGTATCAGATCATTAGGCTCTAGAACCACGATTTGAAGAAGATTTGGATTGATTTCTACTCATTTCTGGAGCTATTCATCATTGATTACTTGAGATTCAGTTATGGTGATGTTATGCTGCTCAAATTTTGCAGTTTTGGACTGATTTGGACTGATTTAGTGGACTTTAGTTGAATTTTAATCATAATTAAGCTTAAAATTGAACTAAATTCATTAAAATCGGACTAAAATGAGTTTAATCAGACCTATTCAGTGAATTGGAGGTGACTTTCGATTGAACAAATAGTTGGAGAATTGATTGTGCACGAAACTGGGAGTTTTCGCGTGCGAAATAATCAGTTTTCGCACAGGCAGTTATTTCACTTTTTACACGATTTCGCTTGAAAAGTAAATTGGAATTTCGCTCGAATCAAAATCTCGCACGAAACATTTAGTCGCGCGAAAAAGGTTTTTGCACGAAAGAACTTCTCGCACGAAAAATTTGAGTTTTGACTTTCTGATCAACATGTCTTCAACAACACCGAATCTAAAGCATCTTACTGCTTCTCTTCATCTTGATACTGAAATTGGTACTGGAAACAAGCCACCGAGACTTCTCAGTGAAGACGATTATGCAGATTGGGCGTACCGGTTTGAGAATCATGTTATTTACACGGAACCTAAGATGTGGAGGTCTATTCAATATGGTCTGTATATTCCCATGTATACGATGACAAAGGGGAGCTGGTCAAGAAACCAGAACATTTATGGGACGAAGATGACATGAAGAGGTTAGAACTGGATGACAAAGCTTATGTTGCCATTACTATGGCATTGACTACTGAGATTTCACATAAGTTCAAAGAGTTCAGAGGTGCAAAGGTGTTATGGGATGCACTTGAAACTCAGATCATGGGCAATAAAGATATGAGGGAAAGCAAAAAGGATATGTTGAATCAAGAATTCAACGTGTTTAATCATATTGTTGGTGAAGAGTTGGAAGCTCAGATTGCCAGGTTTGTTAGACTGGTAACTAAAATGAAGAGTGCTGGTATTACTCTGGAACCAATCACGGTGAACAAGAAGCTGCTAAATTCACTTCCATACAGTTGGAATAACAACTGTACACTGATCAAGAGAACCAAATACTTGTATACTCTTTAGTTGACTGATCTCATTTCAACTATCAAGTCTTATGAAATGGACGATAAGCAGTGAGCTGCTAATCATCTAAGTTCTCTGGGTGCTGAAGGAACTGCTCTTTATGCAAAAATGGCTAGTAATCCTAATTACTATGTCAGTTATACCTAAATGTGTCAGCAACAACAAACTGGAAGTTCAGCATCTTCTTATATGCAACCTATAATGAATCCTCAAATTCAAGTTCCAGCTGCTCAACACTATTCCCCCATCATCCATCAACAAATCCCTCAAACTCAAGCTCCTCCAAGTGGTCAACATGCTTACGTTGCTACCACAAATCCTTCAAAGCCGACAGTCCAGATTGCTGAGGAACATCTTGCCCTATTCACTACATTCATGTCAAGCTATGAAGCTTTCATGGCTGGTAGACTCACTGCTCCTAATGTCTTGGTTGATGATCTTCAACAAGTTAATCCTGATGATGTTGAAGAAAATGACATCAAGTATCAAATGGCCATGGTGGTATACAGGGTGAAGAACTTTGCTAGACGTACTGGGAGAAAGATGTTTGGGGTAAACAACTCTAGTAAAATTGGCTTTGACAAGTCCAACCTGAGATGTTACAATTGTGACAAACCAGCTCATTTCGCTAGAGAATGTACTGAACCCAAGAAGGGTCAAGCTGATGGTTCAAAAAGAATGGTGACAGTGGAGATTGAGTCAAAGAAAGACAAAGCAAGTTCTTCAGGTGATAACAAAGCGTTGGTTTCACAAACTAATGCTGAATATGACTGGTCAGATCAAATGGATGCTCTTGATCTGACATTGTCTACTGTATTCATTGCCAAGATTGTTACTGAACCTGAAGAAGAGGAGAATTTATTTGCTGAGTTTGTTTCTGATGAGCTAATGGAAGGTTTGTTTGCTGAGAAAGAAGAGGAGAAGATGGAAGTTGAAGAAGAGAAGGTGAAAGTTGAAGAAATGAAGGTGAAAGTTGAAGAAGTGAAAGTGAAAGTTGAAAAAGAGAAAGAGAAAGTTGTGAAGAAACATCAGGATAAGAAGGTTGCTGAGGAAAGGATAGTGATTGAAGAGTACACTGTCGAGCCTCCAGTCAAATACCAATGTAATGATCCAAAGACTATTGACGTTGCTCCAGTGGAAGAACAAGCTGCTGCTATGAAGGCTTTTATGGTCAAAAAGGTAGAAGAGACTGAAGGGGAAACTTCTGAACCAAAGGTATATGATGGTTTATGCACAAATTCATGTGTTGAGAAAGTTCAAAGATATAGAGTTCATAACGAAAACTTGATAATGGAAGTTGAAAAACTTCAATATCAAGCTTGAAAACACAAATCAAATGAAAAGATTTTCAAAGAAAAACTTGAAGGTTTAAACAATACAGTATATAATTTACAATTAAATCTTCATGATAAAGAATGCACAAATAATGATTTGACAAATAGAAATAATGAACTCGCCTTAGAAATTAATAGACTCAACAGTGAACTAGCCTCGGTTAAATTGACTGTTGAAAAATTTGAACTTTCATCAACTATGGTTGAAGGAATTATCAAGTCACAAATGACACCGAAGATAAAAGGAGGAAAATGCAGTGTTGGATTTTCAAACATTGCTCCTCCAATTAATCATGATTATTCATGTTTACCTTCATCTGATGTCATTTCTGATTCTGATATGGTCTATGGGAAAGGTTTCTCTCCATCTCTAGACTTAAAACCTTCAGTTAAAGTAAATTTGTTTGTTGATCCTATCATAATAACCAAACCTAAACAATCAACTGAAAACTTTTGTGCAGATAATGTGAAGGTAGATGGGTTGGTTGAAGAATGGGAGAGTGACAGTGAGGGAGAAAATGAGAGTGAAAGTTTGAAAAATAAGAATGTAAAAGTTTTAAGATCTATTTGTAATCAAACTTTGTCAGGAAATGAAAAGACTGTGGATTTGAATGAGATTAAATCAAATAGTAAATGTAATTTGAATGCAAATCAGAGGGAAAATTAGAAAGAAAAACTTGAAAAGGACTTTAAAAGTAGATTTGTTTCTAAAGGTTTAATTGAAAATGAAGAGCATATTTTTAAAGAAACGAATTCTCGATTCTTTAAAAATAAACTTCATTATAATGCTAACCTTGTGAATCAAGATATTTGTAGCCCAGATTTGCAAGTGAATGATCTTTCTTCATCCAATCTGAAAATTCGAAAGCCTGGTCCTTCTCCAGCATCAATTTGTATATCAAAACCTGGTCCTCCTCCAGCAAAGTCTAAGACTGGTCATATTCCAGCACCATCAGTTCCAAAAGTCACAACTGCTAAATCTCAAATCCAAAGTGGTCATAATTCAACAATTTCCTCGAATCTGCAAAAGATGAACAATCAATTATTAAATGAGGCAAAGATTCGAGAGACTGTGTAGAATGTTAAACCAAAAAGTCAATCTGACTTTGGTTTTTATGACAATTTCCATAATTGTCATCCACAGTTTGTTTTCCACACACAACAAAGAAGATGTTATCAGTGTGGAAACATAACTCATTTGGCAAACAATTGTCCTTTTCGACAAAAATCACTAAGCAAACAACGATTTCATAATTCTATTGCTCATAATAGAAAATTGTTTTTCACTCGTGGAAAATTTTCAAAACATATGAAATCAAAAGTTGCTAATGATTTTAATGTCAAAAAGAGTAAGAGTTTGAATGATGATTTAAAAGAAAACATCAAGGTGAAAAGTGTAAATGAAAAGACTGATGTGCAAAACAACTATAATAATCTCAAATCATTTTGTCTTGCTGCAACACATAATGTGCTCAAGTCATGTTTGACTTGGGTACCAAAAGCTAAGTAATTTTGTTACTTATGCAGGGACAACCGCAAAAGACTATTGAAAGCCTATGGCATGTAGATAGCGGTTGTTCAAGACATATGACTGGGAACTTATCATTACTACAAGATGTTCAGTCATATAATGGTGGAAGAGTGATATTCGCAGGAGACAAAGGAGGACGTATAACCAAGCGTGGTACAGTTACAAATGGTGTCCTTAGCTTTGAAAATGTGAACTTTGTTGAGGAATTAAAACATAACCTGTTAAGTGTGTCTCAAATTTGTGACAAACAATATTCTACACACTTCACTAACAAAGAATGCTTAATCATAAAACCGGGTTTTATTATTCCAGAAGAATGGATTTTGATGAGGACTTCGAGAGACAATGACACATATCTTCTGGATATGCATTGTTCTAATTCTTTGGTAACAGCTTCTTGCTTATTATCCAAAGCCTCGGAGAATGATTCCATGTTATGGCATCGTCGGTTAGGACATGAAAATCTTAAAAATATGAACAAACTTTTACATGGAAATCATGTCATTGGTTTACCTGAAAAAGAATTTCAATTAAATGAACATTGTTTGTCATGTTCAAAGGGTAAACAACATAAACTTCCTCACAAACCAATTGCACACAACTCAATCGAATCAATCTTAGAACTCTTACACATGGATCTATTTGGTCCAGTGAGTGTTTTAAGTTTGGGTCGAAGATCTTACTGTTTGGTTGTTACTGATGACTTTTCTAGATTTACTTGGGTGTTTTTCTTAGCATCTAAGGATGAGACTCCACACCTTTTTATCAAATTCATTAATTTGGTGGAGAATCAGACGGATAAAAAGGTAAAATGCATCCGAAGTGACAATGGGATAGAATTTTGCAATCAAACGTTGAACGAGTTTTGTGAATCCAAGGGAATTGCTAGACAATTCAGTGCTGCAGGCACTCCACAACAGAATGTGGTTGCAGAAAGAAGGAATAGAACATTGATTGAAGCTGCTAGAACTATGATATCTGCTGCCAAATTACCTTTGTTCTTTTGGGCTGAAGCAGTAAATACTGCATGTTATGTTCAGAATCGTGTTTTAGTCAACAAAAGATTAAATAAGACTCTGTATGAAATATTTTATAAACCCAAACCCAAAGTTAAATATTTTAAAGCCTTTGGTTGTTGTTGCACTTTGTTGCATACAACTGACTCAATTTCAAAATTTTCTGAAAAGGCTGATGAATGTTACTTTGTAGGATATGCTGCCAACAAGGTTGCATATCGAGTTTATAATAAAAGGACTAAACAAATAATTGAGTCATTTAACATTGATTGGCACGAGCTTAACATAACTGATGCAGGTTCAGCTCCTTTATGGGTTTATGATTATGAATCTTTGTTCATAAATTTTAAAATTTCTAAACCTTCATCTGCAGATTCTAATTCTCAAGCAATCTCCTTGGAAAACAAAATCATTGAGGAACTTCTATCTTTGATATCTGATGATTCTGCTATTGCTTCATCATCCAAGGATATTACTACAGCATCTGTACAAGTATCTGAACGTTCTGAGTTATCAGATATTCCTTCAGAACAACTTCCAAATCAGGAGCTGGAAGAATCATAGAGTTCTCCATTATCTTCATCTTCTTCAGAAACTATACATACACCAATAGAAGTCATTCAAGTTCCATTTGAAGAATCTCCAAATGTATCTACTGCTTCTGAAACTCCTATTTCAGATGACACACTTGAAGAAAATATTGTGTATCAATCTCGACAATCTAAAGAAGTTCTTGATAATGTTGAACACATTACTAATTTGGAAGATGGGATGGTTGCAGATGATATTCCTCAATTGAGAATACATAAAATTCATCCAACAGAAGCAATCATTGGTCCATTACACGAAGGTGTAATTACCAGAGGTCGATCAGGAGCAATCAACACTTGCCTATATGCTTGCTTTCTATCACAAATAGTGCCCAAGAATGTGGAAATGGCACTCAAAGAAAACAGCTGGATAGAAGCAATGCAAGAAGAGTTGATGCAATTTAAGAAGCTGAATGTTTGGCATCTTGTTGAACTTCTAAAGGATAAGCTTCCGATTGGAACAAAGTGGATATTTCGAAACAAGACGGATGAAAAAGGTGTTATCATTCGGAACAAAGCACGTCTTGTGGTGCAGGGATTTTATTAAGTTGAAGGATTGGATTATGAAGAAGTGTATGCTCCAGTTGCAAGACTTGAAGCAATACGTATATTCTTAGCCTTTGATTCTTACATGAACATCAAGGTGTATCAGATGGATGTTAAAACTGCCTTTTTATATAAGGAAATGAAGGAAGAAACCTATGTTTGTCAGCCTCCAGGATTTGAAGATCCAGATCATCCTGATTATGTCTACAAGTTGGATAAGGCATTATATGGTCTACATCAAGCACCTCGTGCTTGGTATGCAACTCTGACTGAACATTTGCTTGCAAATGGTTATTCACGAGGCGCAATTGATCAAACCTTATTCATTCGTAAATCAGGCGATGACATCATTCTGGTTCAAATATATGTCGATGATATTATTTTGGCTCTACAAATGATAGTATGTGCATGGAGTTTGAAGAGGTGATGAAGAAGAAATTTGAGATGAGTTCCCTTGGGGAAATTTCCTTTTTCTTGGGAATTCAAGTTACTCAATCTGAAACTGGTATTCTCATTCATCAAGAAAAGTATGTTCAGACTATTCTTGAGAAATACAAGTTTCAAGATTCCAAAGTAGCTTCAACTCCAATGGCTTCTCGTCCTACTCTTACTCCAGATCCATTAGGAGAATCAGTTGATCAACATCTGTACAGATCAATGATTGGTTCCCTCATGTATCTCACTGCAAGCAGGCCGGATATCATGTTCCCTGTTTGTCAGTGTGCCCGCTATCAAAGTGATCCAAAGGAATCACACATGAAAGCTGTCAAGCGGATTTTCAAGTATCTCAAGGGTCAACCCAAAATTGGTCTTTGGTATCCTCGAAATTCTGATTTCAATTTATTTGCTTATACTGACAATGATTATGGTGGTTGTAATTTAGACAGGAAATCGACCACAGGAGGATGTCAATTCTTGGGTAACCGACTCATTTCTTGGCAGTGTAAAAAGCAGAACACTGTATCCACATCCACTGTCGAAGCTGAATATGTGGCTGCATCGAGCTGTTGTTCCCAGCTTGTCTGGATTCAACAACAACTTCTTGATTATGGCCTCAACATTTATGACACACCTATTTGGTGTGATAACACGACAGTTCTGAACATCGTGAAAAATCCCATTCAACACTCCAAAACTAAACACATTGACATCCGCATCCATTTTATCCGCGACTGTTTTGATCGAAAACTTATTCATTTAAAACAAGTGCCGTCAACTGAAAACATTGCTGATTTATTTACCAAGACATTTGATCATTCTCGATTTGATTTTCTTGTGCAATCATTGGGAATGATTAATTTTGGATAAATTGGTTTAATGAATCTTCACAAAAAGATTTTTATTTTTTAATAACAAATAAAATTGTAATTGTTTCTTTTTCTTTAAAAGGACAATCACAATTTTAGGGGGAGAAAATTAGAAAACAAGTTGTGAAAAATATTTTTGGTTTTAGGGGGAGTTAAGATCAAAGGATTGAAAAATACAAAGAAAAAAAAAGAAAAGAATTTTTCATACTAAAATGAGAAATGATATTACAAAGTTCTAAAAGAGTCTAAGTACTTTCAAAGGCTTAAATACGAATAAACTTGGATTATGATTGATGTGTCGATAGGCTTTGCTTTCAGAAATGAAAAGATCATAATTGAGTGACTACACTTGAATTAAAGAAATAATTTAGTGGGGAACATATCAGGATTCTGTGACAATGACAAAAATGTTCTAACACAGACTGAGAGATATAATCTTGTCATACTCAAGCCTGTCTGTGTTTGATTCAGTGATTATCATAACTATATATATATATATATAAAGATCAAAATACAAAAAGACAAAAAGAAAGAAAAATAAAAAGAAAATAATTGAGCAAAAAGATGCCAACAAAGGCCATATAGGATATAAGATGCTAAGAAGCACAACAAATCAAAAGATATGTCTAAAAGACATACATAGTATATGGTATATATTTTCTATTTTGAGAATATGTTATGACCATGGAAGGCAAAATCAAAAGATGGGGCATGTAAGTCCGGATGGCTTGTAAGTCCTAAACATCTTGAGAGGGCAGACGTAAGTCCGGATGGCAGTCAGTAAGTCCTTAAACTTGTTAATATTCCGGGTTAAGAAATATTTCTCAGGCTAGATATGCTCAAATAGTTATATTTTAGGAATAAATAAATGGTATCACTGATCAACAATGCATGGTTTAAGTCAAATTGGGGTGACTTGAAATCTCGACAGTGTCTTGAAGGATAATAATAATTATATTACAGAAGTTCTGATTGTGGGATCCACTGACTTATATTAAATCAACACAAAACATGATATATATCACTCATTATGATTCTGAGTAAAACCTGAAGTATAAGTTTAAAGGGACAAAAGATATTGACAATCAACTTAACCAGTTATTTTAAATAAAGCCGGACAGAGTCTTAACTTGATAAAGAACTATATGATCTCATTATGAAAATTCTTACAAAACAAACAAATCCGAACTTGATTCTTAATTGTTTTCATTATATTGTTATTTTATGTGTATGTGTTTTTCATTTTAATTTTGTGTTGTTTTATTTTTTAAGACAAATAAATAACAAATAAATTTTGAAAATTGAAGATTCATTAAATTAATTGATCACTTGGTAAATAAAAATTATGTTGACATAATTAATTGAGAATAAAAGGATTGAGATTTTTGAAAAATAAGAAAGATTTTAAAAAGTTGAAAAAATCTGAAAAGCAGTTCATCTCGCGCGAAATGGGGTTGTCACGCGAAAGATTGTCTCGCGAAAGGATTGTCGCGTGAGTTCTTGGAGTTTAAATATCATAGTGTTCTAGACGAAATCACTTTTCGCTCACACCTCATCCGAAAAACACTTTCGCTTCCCATCCGAAAAGCCCTTTCGCTTCTTATTCGAAAACTGAATTCGCTTGCACTTAATACTTCAAAACAGAAATCATTTCACTCTTGTTTAGCATTCTGAAACATCACACAGTTTTCATTACATACATAGAGTGATTTAAAGGTATAATATAATTGTTATGGTTATTGTAGCGATGCAATGCTAAGGGGAACTTAACAACGTTGAAATAAAATCAAATAAATAAACTTAAAATGTTGAAATTGAAAGATGAAATCGACATAATAGACTTAGGCGACAGTGATGGACTGGATTTCATGGATTAAACTCATGTTTTGGACTGTTAATTTGAAGTTGGGGTTGTGCGAATCGCACCAGGGAACTGAACAGTTGCGAAAAAGAGAATTCGCTTGAGAAAGCTTATCACGTGAAATCTATTTTCGCGTGATAAGTGTTCTTCGCGTGAAACCATTTTTCGCAAGATTTTTGAATTTCGCATGAGTTTTGCTTTTCGCTTGATTCATGTATTCGCATGATAAAACCATGTCGCACGAAATGTCATTTTCTCACAAATAGAAATTTTCGCACGAAATGAATTTTCGCTTGATAGAAACTCATTTGCAATTTTTCTAAGTGTTGATGATTTTTCCTCTCTCATAAATGAAATTACTGCATTCACTTTGTATTTGTGTAATAGAAATTTAATTGTTAAAAAAAAATTTAAGTTTCAAGAACATTTCGCGCAAATGAGATTTTGGTTACTGAAAATTCACTAAGTGTAGAATGTTCCTCTTTGGCATAATTAAGTTATTTCAAAGTGATCTAATCATGATTTTGTTTGACAATGCAGATGGCATAAATGATTTTTAATAAAAATCATAATTGTGTTGCATACTTAGAAGATGTTCCTGAAGGAAAGGAACTGTTTACATCGATGATCGAAGGTCTGAAGAATTCGCGCATAGTGTATGCTATATCAGCTGACCCAGCCATATATTCCGAGTTGATAGATGCTTTCTGGAGCACTGCTGCTTTAGAAAAAGACCAAGCTGGAAATCAAGTTATCACTACTACTGTCAAGGATAAACGAGTGATAGTTTCTCAATCTATACTGAACCGAGTTCTTCTGTTTGATGACCAAGAGGGTGCACCAACACGACTGGATGATGATTTAGTGACTGACTGTCTGACTCGTATGGGATACGAGTACAGATATCCCAATCTGGAAAAGAAATGGCTACCACCGTATTGGAAGTATCTTTTTCATGTGGTGATTCACTGTTTGAGTAATCTTAAGGCTGGCATGGATAGTTTGAGTGTTGTTTTTGGCTCCTTATTAGTATCTCTGGTTGATGATCTACCTTTCAATATCTCTGGAGTAATCTTCCAGGAGATGGTCAAAAACGCCACAGCCAATCCAGGAAGGAAGTTTATTACCCTAGATTTGTCCAGCTGGTGATCAATGATGCTTATCCTGAGCTTGCCACTCAGAGATCTCCAAAATATATTGTACAGACGATCAAGAAGGAGATTTTTACCCATCTCACTGGAGCAAGAGGTAACAAATGCTCTGGTGAAAGTTTTGCAAAGATTGGAAAATTTTCTGAGATAGAGGAAGATGTTGGTGGGTTAGGGAGAACTGCTCAATCTGAAGAAGCACAGACTGGCACGTCTGCATCTGGTGCTAGAGATGATTTAGACGAGGAGATTGAAAAGTTATTTGAGGATGAGCCTGTAAATGAAGAAAGAATGGAAGCAATAGTTCATTCTGCTTCCAGTTCAGAGACGGCTAGTGATCAAATAGGGAATGTTCCCTATGTGATCCAAACTGATCAAACACCATCTACTCCAACCTCTTCAAGACCTAATGTTGAAGACAGGGATACGGATTATGTCCCGGAGGATTCTCCTAGTACATCAATGAGGAGAAAACGTATGGCAAATAAGAGAGATTTCCCAGCAAGAAAAAGAGGTCGAGGTATTATTCCCAGGAGACCACGAACTCATGTGGTTATTACTGAGTCTGAACAAGAGCAGACTGCTGTTGAGACCTTCTGCTCCTGAAACAGAAACAGTTTCTGTTTCTGAAGCAGCTAATATTTCTGAATCTGGTTTCTGTACTCCTCCTAGACCAGAAAATCTGGAAATTAATGTTGACTTGTTTTTGAATACTCCTCTAGATTTTCAAGGGAGAGAAGAATCAACCAGTACTCCTCGTTCAATAACACTAGAAAAAAGAGTAAAGAATTTGGAGAAAGAAAGTTTTGAGAATGTTTAGTTGATTGCTGAATTGAAAAGGGATAATGAAGAAAAGACAAATCTGATTAACATGATTAATCTTGACTCAGCAATTAAAGACACAAGAATAGTCTCTCTCGAACAACAAATAAAGAGCTTGTTTGATTATTCTTCAGGGTTGGAGAAACAGCTGAATGAGCTTAGAGAATTTATATCTCAGACTTATTTTCATCAACCACCTGTCATAATGTCTACTACGATGATTGGAGAGTCAAGTAGGTGTTCTCCAAGCCCATCCCCTGCTGAAAATGTTCCAGAAAGAGAAACGGTCAACGAAGCTCAAACTTCTAATGAACAGCCAAGTGTTAGTACTACTGAAGATGTTTCAATTTCATGTGAAGTACCTATCACTAAAGCTTTCACTTCTACAGCTTTCGTTGAGCCAGAACATATGATGCCCTTGCCTGTTGTTAATGAAGAAGAGGATGAAGATTTGATTGATTATGGGGATTCAGATGATAATGAGGATGATGATAATGAGGATGATGATGACAATAATGATGATGATGGTGGAGATGATGGTGGAAATGGTGGAGGTAATAATGATAGAAATAATAATGATGATGATACAGGTGATGCTGCAGGATTATCTTCGAGTCCAACTGGTGATACTAGCACTGATAATGTCAATCGACCAAGTGTTAGTGATCCGGAAGGATATGATCCACTTGACCCTGCTACTGAAAGTTTGTATGAAAAGGAATTGTATTCTTTTCAACAATCTTCATCAAGTGTTGTCGAAGAAGAATTTGATGTGTTTGATGATTTGGATGATCAGAATGAATATACAGATATATTTGGGAACAACCTTCAGGAGTTATTCAAAGATATTAATCTTGAAGAAGGAGAAATCCCTACTGAGACTGTGAGTGGTTCAACTCCTGCTGATTCAACCAAGAAAGATTGTATTGGTCAAATTGCATTATACACTAGAGGAGGCTTAATGTTCAAAGCACCACCACCACCTACTGAAGCTCATTTTCTGTTTATTTCAAAGCCAAAGAAGAAGTATGGTGAAATGTCTCATGTTATCAGTTGGGGTTATGATGGAGAGAAAAGGTCGTATGTGATAAAAAGAAAGAATGGTGAAATCGATTATCTAAAAAGCACACAAGACTTTCATACTCTACGTGATGTTGATCTCTACTCTATGGGCAAAGCTCCGTTTTCCAATGAAAGTAACCACAATGAAGCTGAATTGATAAGATCAATGATACGAAGGGAGATGCGAACAAACTTCAAGGACTTTAAAACTGCCAAATCGAAGGTGATTGATGACTCTACAAGAATAGATGAAAAGACTAAAGCTCCAATGAAAATAAGAGTCTATCAACATCCAAAATTCATCAGAAAAGTCCCAGTGCACGCTCCTGTTCCTCCTAATTCTTTAAAGCAATTACTTTCATGGAGATGTGAGAAGGATTCAGGTCATGCTGTGATCAGATGTACTAACAGATCATTTAGAATCATTGATCCAGCTGACTTAATGAAGTTTGGCAAAGACGACTTAATCAAGCTATTACACTACCCCATTTCAGCTGATGAGTCAGTTTACTTTCTATCTTGCCAGTATGTGTAGATGACGGATCGAATCCTTAGGAACAAATGGTATGCTTATTCAGGATCTTACAAAAGGGCTAACGTTGATTTTGATTAATGATGTTTCACCGAGCCTAGGGGGAGATTGTAGAAGACTAATCAAGGCTCGGCAAAACATTTAAAGACTTAATGATAACGAATTCTGACGACAGGTTGTGCGAAAGCCAGACTCACGTGAGATGAAGCTTCCACGCGACAACTGACTCCACGCGAAGGACTGGACCCGCGCGAAAGGCTTAGCCGCGCGAAAAGCAAGTCGCGCGAGAACTCTTTGTTTAAGTATAAATAGCTTAGTTTTCGTTTTGTAATTAAGCTTTTGATCATTTATCACTTCTGTACTGTGCTATTTTGCACAAGACCTATAATAGGTTGCTTTTGTTCAATACAATATCATTTTGTGATCAATTCGATTCTTCTTTCAATCCAATCATGTTTACATTCCGCATTCACATGATTGAGATCGTGTGTTGATTGTTTCTTGGGAGATTTTCATAGAAGACTAATCAAGGCTCGGCAAAATATTTAAAGACTTAATGATAACGAATTCTGAAGACAGGTTGTGCGAAAGCCAGACTCACGCGAGATGAAGCTTCCACGTGACAACTGACTCCACGCGAAGGACTGGACCCGCGCGAAAGGCTTAGCCGCGCGAAAAGCAAGTCGCGCGAGAACTCTTTGTTTAAGTATAAATAGCTTAGTTTTCGTTTTGTAATTAAGCTTTTGATCATTTATCACTTATGTACTGTGCTATTTCACACAAGACCTGTAATAGGTTGCTTTTGTTCAATACAATATCATTTTATGATCAATTCGATTCTTCTTTCAATCCAATCATGTTTACATTCCGCATTCACATGATTGAGATCGTGTGTTGATTGTTTCTTGGGAGATTTTCACGATTTTACAATACTAAATATGTGATTATCTATGGGCTATATGATTTGTATATTGTGTATTCTAAATATGTAAAAATTTAAAATGTGCTCCAGCCTCCACTGATTAACTGATATGATCCTCTTACACATATTTTCTCATCAAAAAGATATTTATGTTTAACTCTTAGTTTGGGAATATTCAAAAATATAAAAAATGTTGTGTTTGAGTGTGATTTTTCAAAATTTTAAAAGATTTTATTTCAAGCTTTTATAAATATTATTTTTCATACTTGAGATGGTTTGAGATTGGTTTGATAAATGAATCAAATTGGAAAAGAAATAGATGTAGGATCTTCCTCCAAAATCTTATTTCTTTGACAGATTGTTGACTAAATTTGTGAATTGACTTTGAATGTTTAGTATACCGGATAAACAAACAGTCATTGTATGAAGATAGGCGGAGTCAATCAAGCCAAGATTAGAAGACTTCCAAACAATATAAAACTTGCAGTTAAAATTTAAAGACTTGGATTGAAAGCTAATGACATCATCCGAAGCTATAATCAAGGGCGAGTCTGTTAGAACATTTAGTGTGACATTAGTTTAGATGATAGATTTTAGTTGTTTCAATATGTATTTGATTGTATTAGAATGTATCTTTTCATTGATTAAAATTTGTAAATAGTTTGCTTGAAGATTGCATCAAGCAAAATTACACATCTATAATTTCACTTGATACAAGCAAAACTGAGTAATTTTATTGGACTTCATTGCCAAGTGAAATTAGTCCAAGCGAAATTAGCAAGGTTCTCTCTATAAAAAAGCACATTATGTGATCATTTATAGGGGATGAACAAGAGTGAAAAGTTTTGGATCAAGGTGGTTAGGTGTGTAACCTTTATACAAGCTTATTATTGACTGAATGAAGATCAATATTTAAATTCGATTGTTGTATTGATAATGATATTGATTGCATGTTGAATATTATCATGAAAATGAGACACCTTCACACATCGTGCGGTTGGTTTGAGTCAATCGTGTCCGATACCCTAACCGGGACCTACAATTATGTAGTACGTTAATTAATAATCTAATCCCTTATTTACACATCTATATTCAACCTATTTTTCTTGTAGTGGATTTTTTATTTTAGTATCTCAAACTCATTTCAACTATTAATTAGGCTATTATGACAATTAGTCCGTTTAATAAAATTAGCCAAGTTTAACCCAAATCCAGTTATTTTATTTTATCCGGTGAAATACAAATAATACAATCAAGTCTCTGCTTATTAATTCCACGTTATCATTTATAAAATAACAATTAGTATTATTTAGAGATTATAAATAATTATTCCTAGAATATAAAATTACACAATCTGTTATCACGTGTATATGTTTGAACTCTTTTGCTCACATTACGTTTGTCATTACAAGTCACATCATGTGGCTCCATAGGATCGCACGACAAGCAAAACATATGTTGGTAACTTGGTATATATGCTCTACTCCAACATGAATTACATCAAAGAGAACAAAATAGAAGCTTAAAATAGCAATGTCCACTTATCCATCCCACCTTTTGATCTATCAAATGCAATGATACACAATAAAAAAATAACATGTATGAAGGTTACTATTATTGTTAAAATAAATAATCATGCCAGGAGTAGCAATACCTTTACGAAACATGTATCAAAGGCGAATACTGGATACATGTATAATACTTAGAAAGATGCTTTTAACATAAACTTTTATAATATTTTGTCTCTAGATTTAATATACAGATAATAAGTCACTAAAATTATGAAAATAGTTGCAATGCTTTTATGCTTATATAAAAAAAAGTTATCAACTCTATTTTTTTGTCACCGGCTTTTGAAGCATATATATGTTGGTGTTATTGTCACAAACTGCGAACAGGACAACAATTACTACATTGAAGGTAAACAATTATTTTCAATATTCTTTTAATGTCTCATATTAATAGTTTAGACATTTTTCTACCCTGTATTCTCTATAATTAACTATTACTTCAAATTCGTTAAAAATATACTCGTAAATATATATTCTTTCTATAATTACTTTCTTCCTATGTAATCCACATAAATTTCTAATTGATTTCTATGATGGAATCAGGTAATATCTTAGTATTTAGATCAACAAAGTACTACTTCATTCTGTATTAGTCCCTTAGTTGAATATCGTTTTTTGCTACTTACATGTACATTTTAGTTTTGCTTGACGAGTTTGAGTTTATCTTGGTAGATTTACCTATTTAAATATGCCTTATAGTTGTTGTAATAGTCTTATAAAAATCATATAAGCTAGAAATGGGATTGAGTAGCCATGGAAATTAGGCCATTCCACCCAGAAAGTTTAACAGCTTACATAACTGTAAACAATGCTTTTTGACCCCTTGTATAAATGGAATTCTTATCATAACAAGTGGGCACGTCTTTTACTTATTTATTTAATTTAAGTAAATTTAGTTTCTAAATGAGATTGAAAATATGAATATGTATTAACAGAAAGAGATAAAGTGTAACTAATTAAGAAAATGCTTAATCAAATTTATATGTAAACCGCTAGCACCAACCAGCAACATCAGTACCAACCACTACCACTATCGCTAACCAACAACACCATTACTAACCCCCAACCACCAAAATATATCTTCCTTCTGTAAGTACTTTCTTCTTATGTAATCCACAAAGAATTCCAATTGAATACATGATACAATTAGCTAATGTCTTAGTATCTGGATCAACAAAGTACTGCTTCCTTCCACATCAATCCCTTAGTTGATTATCGTTTTATGCTTGTTGCATGTACATTTCCATTTGGATTGACAAAGTTTATTTTATGAATTTACTTCTTAAAATATACATTTACAATTAACCAGAGACTGTTGTAATAGTCTTATAAATAATCATATAAGCTAGAAATGGAATTGCGCAGCAATGGAAATTAGGTAATTCCCCTCGGAAAGCCTAACAACTTAATCGTATACAATGCTTTTTGACTCCTTGTATGGATGAAATTCCTATTATAACACATGGGCACGCCTTTTACTTATTTTAAATTAAATGTAAAGTAAATGTAGTTTGTAACTTAGATTGAAAATATGAATATGTATTAACAGAATGAGAAAACGTGTAACTAAATAACAAATTTCTTTATCAATTAATATGTAAACCAAATTTGAAATTTATTTCTTCTTTATTTAAAAATAATATTTAGAGAATGAGATCAGGCGATAATGACTATCTCTAAATCCACTCACTTGGAAATGTTGTGGGAAAATTACAAGGTGTAGAATTGGCAAACAGAATGAAAAGAACCATTGTATGTGAATAATAAATAGAACTATTTGGTTTGTCAATAAAATGGAAATAACAATTACATAAGAAATCCCATTCCTTCAATACATCTTAAGGGAGCGTTTGGTTGGTAGGAATGAAATGGAATGTAACAGAATGGAATGGAATGGAATGGAATGGAATAGAATTGAGAAAATAGTATAATTTTAAGTAAAATTATGTTTGAGTGGGTAATGAAATGTAAAACCCAAGGGAATTTTTCACCTCAAATTCCCTTAGAGAGGGAATTTGAAATCCCACAACCAAGGGATTTGAGGTGAAACATTTTCTTAGGTTTTTACATTTCATTACCCACTCAAACATAATTTTACTTGAAAATCATATTAGTTTCTCAATTCCATTCCATTCCATTCCATTCCTTCCAACCAAACGCTCCCTAAGGGGGCGTTTGGTATGCAGGAATTCAATGGAATTGGAATCTAAATTCCATTGGTCATTGCGTTTGGTTGGTAGGAATTCGTTGGAATTGGAATTTGAATTCCATTCTTCACGTGTTTGGTTGAAATAGGAATTGGAATTTGAATTCCATTCTTCACGTGTTTGGTTGAAATAGGAATTGGAATTGGAATTGGAATTAATTCCCTCAAATTCCTTCAAATAAAGGATTTCAAAATCCTTCCAAATATTGAAGGATTTCAAATTCCACCGACTCTTGCCTCCACCACTAACCGCCATCTACCACGCCGCTCACCGCCAACTGACACTACCGACAACCCCGACCGCCGACGCCCCCCGCCAACCCTAACCCCCGCCGCCCCAACCGCCGACCGCCGCCTACCACCCCGCCCACCGCCAACCGACTGTGATGCCCCCGATCGCCGACGTCGCTGCCCGCCCCCGATCACTGACCGCGGTCGTCGTCCGTCGACCGCCGACCGCCGCCGTCCGTCACCTACTGCCGCCGCCGACCGTCGTCGTCCGTCACCAACCGCCGACCCCGACCCCGCCGACCCCGACCACCGCCGAACCCAATTGCCGTCACCGCCGCCCGTCGACCGCCACCGACACCGACCACCGCCACCCCTAATCGTTGATTGTCACCGACCGTCGTTGCTGAACCGTATCTTGACGACGGGCGTTATCGGTTGGTGGAGGTCGATCGGCGGTGGCGGTCGGTTTTCGGTAACGGGCGCTGTTGGTGATCGCGGTCGATTGTCGACGGTGACGGCGGCGGTGATCGGTGGTATGTAGCGGCGATGATCGGTGGTATGTAGCGGCGATGATCGGTGGTCATTGGGGTGGTGGTGGTTTGCAACGGGTGATACATTCTAATTCCTTTATAATGTATTGGTACTGGAAATGCATTTGGAATTTAAATTCGCTTTATAGATTCCAATTCATTTGAATTCCAAATCATTTGGAAAATATTGAATTCCAAATGCAATTCCTTTGAATTACGATTCAAATTCCAATTCCAATTCTAATTCCAACAAATTCCGCGAACCAAACGACCCCTAAAATCATTCTCCCGCTCCTTGTGTTTTTTTTCCATTCCATGCCCTTTTTCCATCGTTTGCTCCTACCACCACCACCAACCAGCAGCACCACCGCAAACCACTAACAACACCACCACAAACCATCATCACCACAAACCATCACCACCACAACCAACGACCAACCACAACCAAAAACTACCACCATCACCAACGGCCACCAACGACCACCCACCATCACCAACGGCCACCAACGACCACCCACCACCACCATCCACCACAACCGCCACGAATAAGTTTGTTAGAAAAGCATGTTGGTAATGGCTAGATCAAAAGTCACTCGAAATAGCTCACTTGAAATCGATTCGTTTATAAACAAGTCGAGCTAGATTTGCATGGTTTGTAAACTAGCTAAGCCTAAAGTTAACCTCAGCTTGTGGCTTGCTGACTTGCCGAACAAACAGCTGAAGCACAACCAAAAGTATAACTCTTTAAAATTTCATTATTTTCCTATTATAACTACTTTTGGAGAAAATTTTTCTTGCGTCAAATATAATGTTTTGTAAATTTTTCTAATTTACTGTTGTGACATACTTGTTTTTATCTATTTTTCATTTTAATAAAATCAAGTCAATTAGCGTTCACGAAGTTCACAATGTAGACACTCAACATTTGTGAAAAAAAAAACAACTATCAACAACTTTTTCTTGATAAAGGTTGTACAGTTTGTCAAGAAACAAATGAAGAACTCAAAAGGAAAAAAATATATATATGATTTTACCTAAAATTCAACGCTTATCTTCACAATATCATAATTCTATAACTCACTTTTATGTTTTTATTTGCATTATATGTAATCAGACCTAATGTTATTCTAAATGATAATACCAAACATTATGGGAAGTAAAGTACAAACTCTCGATGCACAATAAAAAATATAAGATTTTACATTTGTTGCATGTCTTGATAAATTCTAATATTTTAGTATGCGAATATGCTCTTAATAATACAAGAAGTTCATTGATTAGAAAATGATGACGTGCGGTAGGGCTTTTCACAAGCCGGGTCAAACCGAACCTTTGGCTTGAATTTTAAACCAAGGTAAAAACAGGAGCTCGAGCTTTTCAGGATTTTAGAATTAATTATATGCATTATGTTTAGCTCTATTTGAGCTCGGTTTGGTTTAGTTCGGTTGTTAGAACTTAAAAAAATTGAAAGTATTGATGTGATTGCACCTAACAAGGATGTAGAACTTAGCTTAAAGACAGGATGTTTTGTTTACATAGGCTATAATTGTTAAAGCGATATGCTTAGTTTAAGCGAACCAACGAGCAAGCCACCCTTGGCTTTGGCTCGGTTCGTTTACATACCGAGCCAATTCGAACAAAATTTTATCGAGTTGTTTACAAACGAGCTTCGAGGCATGAATTTTGAGAACTCTACTTATGAGAAATCAAATTTGAAGAATTAGAGAAAATAATAAACAAAATGGTAAATTTTAAGTTCGATCCCTATGATTTCATGTAAATCTTGAATTCCATCCTTGATATTGAAAACATACGGTCCCTAGTTTTTAGTTTCTTTTTCATTTTTAGTCTCATATCCTAACTTTTGTTAAATTCAAATGTTAGCAAAAAGGTATTTCAATCTTTTCATATTAAACATTTTATTTATAATGGTTTATTAATCTCCCGTATATTGGTTGATGTCGTATCATTGGTTTGTGACGTTGGGTCTTAAGCTCTCATCAATGGTCGGAATCGCAAAAACCCTAGCAACCACCGGCCAACACTAAGTCGATGATTTGTTGAACCTCTCTTCACGTAAAGAAAATCATGAGTTTAGTTCTCTTCGTAAAACAAGCAATAAGTTTCTCTATAGTGAAATTGAATATGAGTGTTAAACATGCTATCTCACAAAAAAAAAATAATAATTCAGTTTTCATTTTAAAAATAACATAGCCTTAGTTTAATGGTTAATCTCTCCACATCCAAGCACGCATTCTCGGGAAAAAATTTCATTACATGTTTTTATTTTATTTTGTTTGCGAGATTCAAATTCCATATAAAAAAAGGAGAGGTAAAATAAACCTTAATAAATAAATGTTTTAAAAATAAAAGACAAAAATACCCCTTTTGTTACCATTTAGATTTAACTAACATTCGGATATTGGATTGAAGAAAAATATACATATTAAAGATCATATCTACAGGCATTAAAAGTTAGAAAGTAAATTCAAGATTCAGGTGAAACCACGGGACTGAACGTAAAATTTACTCTAAACAAAAGGATTGTTGCTAAAGCACACTTACATTTATGAGACATCGTAAATCAAATTTAACTATGATAAATTCAATGCATCTAGTAAAGCCAAAACAATTATTTAATATAAAAATTGACAACACTTAAACCAATGCACGCACGGGCATTAAACCAACTAATATGAATCCAAATAATTTCAAAAAGTTATAATAATCTTTGAATTTTAATCTCATCCCTCTAATTCTCTAAAATATTAATCTAAAATAATACTTTTGTTTTTTGGGAGAAATATTGTTAATATGACAAATAAAGGATTTGTTTCGAATCAAGTTTGAATCTAAATCTACCTCATAAAATAATTCTGAAACCCGATTTCTTATTAATTATATAATTTTTATACAAACCAATTTCCTTCTACAAACCATGTGTTTACACAAAAATTTGCATTTGTTATTCTTTTAACAAAATATAGTAACAGAGTAGCAGTCAACATAATTATATTTAATCAATTATTATCTGTTTTTGTTAAATCCTATTTTATACAATCAATGCATTCTTTTGTAAGAAAGACATATTTAATATCTAAATAAATTGTAATTAAATAAAGACATTGAAATATGCGGCAACACAACATGGGGGCTTTGTCTAGATATAGCAACATGGTCTTCCTTAGAGCCAAGGTAATATTATTTTAAATTAATTTAATTTTAATGTAGTTATTATTTTAATCTTTAAATACAAATTAATATATTACTAAATAATTTAGAGACAACATATAAGTTAAATGAATTTGACAACAAAAAAGGGGTGGATCGAACATGATCGTATTATTGTTGAATATGATCACATTCCCCATTTGTGCTCCCTGTCATTCTATCCATCTCATAATCGTATGGGAGTATTATGTCTAACACTCTTCTTCGATATAAAACTCTCAAAGTAGTTATATGTTTAATATAGGGGTAACTTTGTACAATAGCAATCAAGTTTTAAAATTAGTCTAATTAGGTTACTCATAAAGTTTTTTTTATTCCAATAAGGTCACTCAAAATTTTTTTGTCCCAATCAGATCACTAAAGTTTCAGGATTGTTCTAATTAGATCATTCATAAGTTGCAAAAAATTAAAAAAATTGAAGTTTTTTAACAAATTAAAAATATTTACATAAAACTGAATTATTTTATAAAAATTGTGAATTATTTAAAACAATTAAAAAAATATATGAGTGACCTAATTATAACACTCTTAAAACTTTAATTACCTGATTGGTACAAATAAAAAGTATTAGTGACCCAATTGGGACACTCTTAAAACTTTAGTGATCTGATTAGAACAAATAAAAATATAAATGACCTAATAGAAACGTTGTTAAAACTTGTTTACTATTATGTAAAGTTTTCCCTTTAATATATTACAATATCGCTACATAGCAAAAGTTGAGATAAAAAAACATGAGAAAATTACGAGAATGGTCGGTTTTCTTGTATACTTGTACTATATTATCTTTAATATTCATATGAGAGAAGTTAATACCTACAGCATTGACAGACTCAAAAATATTTCTCACCACTTCTATTTTATGCATTGTAAAATAAGTCTTTAACCAATAAAAGGGATCCATTTTGTAAGAAAATAAGCACATTAGTGAAAATAAAATGAATACTTCAGAAGTAGCTACGTTAAATATAACTATTCATACGTAGATACACAAACATATAAAACGTGACCAACTATCATACTTTCAAAGGGGAGTCAGATTTTATATGATAAAGTAGATATGTGAAGTTTAGGGTGGAAGGCGGGTTGATGTTCGGGTTGGACGGTAGTACTGCCGCCACCCCACGGGTAAGGGCTATAGGTAAAACTATAGGGTATGCGAATGTAACACCCCGAATTTTATTTAAAAGAAAAGAAAAAAAAAGTATATTGAAAGAAAAGATAATAGGTAAGGGCTATAGGTAAAACTATAGGGTATGCGAATGTAACACCCCGAATTTTATTTAAAAGAAAAGAAAAAAAAAGTATATTGAATGAAAAGATAATAGGCACAAATGGAGGGGAATAAAGTGTACAAAGTACAAAACCTATTATTTTAAGGTTTTAAATAGGTATGGTCGCCCACTTCTTCTTTCTTGCTCCCATTCTCGGCAGAAAAGAAGGAGAGGGAAGAAGAACTCTCGGATCTAGAGAGAGAAAGGAGAAAGAAGCTGCAAAAGGTGAGTTTCCTTGATCATGTGCTCGGTTTCAACCGAATTCACAGCTTCTTGACCGAGGTTCTTGATGTTTTAGTGTGTTCTTAGGAATTTGGAGCTAAGTTGCAGGTGGAAGTGTTTGCTCGAAGATTTGCTTCAAGGTGAATTTATAGAACCCCTCTTTTACTGATTTTAAAGTGTTTGGGGCTATTATGCATACCAAGTAAACATTTTTAAAAGAAACCGTAGGTTTATAGCTGTATGTTCGAAAATAATATGTGTATGTATGTTTTAGAGTTTGATTATGGCCAAGAGAATGTTTTAAGAGCCCTAGTATGTTAGATCCATGTTCGGGTAGTGTTAGGATGATAATCGGGTGTTGTATGTAGCATAGAAAATATTTCAAAATGATCCTATGCGCCTAAGTGTGCTCATGCGTCTAAGTGTCCTCATACGCCCAAGGACATGCGCCCAAACAGTAGCCATGTGCCTGAACAGTGACCCATGCGCCCAGCATGTTGGCCATGCGCCTAAGTGTTGGCCATGCGCCCAAGAGTGGGCCATGCGCCTAAACAGTGTTCCCATGCGCCCAACGGACAACTTCCTAAGTATGCCCAACCGCCCAAACCCTATGCGTCTAGGTGTTAATAATTTAAGTGTAAGCTCAGACGCCCAAAGAGTGGCAAAGCGCCTAAACAGGGCAGAAACGCCCCAATAGTGCCCATGCGCCCAGAACCTTCCCATGCACCTAAGTGTTCCCATGCGCCCAGAAGGCCATGCGTCTGCATAGTGCCCATGCGCCTGCATAGTGCCCATATGCCTGCATAGTGCCCATGCTCCTGCATAGTGCCCATGCGCCTAAGATTTAGAATTTATTTTCTGAGTTTTAGGAAAAATGTAAAGTGTAGGCTTTGACTTGGGATGTTCCAGTGGGTGATGTAAGTTGACTTTTGGTGATGAATGATGTGTGATTAGATAGGGGTGCTGGATGATGATGTGTGATGTCTAGACAATGATGTGTGTTGTTAGGACCGTGTACGGACGGAGTACTAACCGATTCTTCGTTAAACTGGATCAAATAGTGCGGAATCCTATTTGATTGGTGATCCAATCAGGGAAAACGTTAAGAAGATCAAACCTAACGATTAGAGAACGTTAAGAACGAACTAGGAATGATTTGAAACGTTTTATGAACTTGGAATGGACAAACAGGACGCTCTGGGTCGACTAGGGTTGTAAGTATTCAAAGTGTTTTGTTTTTCCACGAATTAAGTGGTATTTATAGGTTACAGTTTTCATTCGTACGACTGAGCCAAGCAACTGGCTCAGTCGTGCGACTGAGTCATACGATTGATTCATTCGTACGACTGAGTCAGTCTTATGACTCAATCATGCGATTGACTCAATCACCTGGTTCAGTCGTGCGATTGGCCCATTCACATGGTCCAGTCATGCGACTGAATCAGGATACTTAGTTAAACACATTCTTAAACCTTTAATGGTTCAGAACTATGTCTAACAACCATAAACCTATTTAACATTGTCATATATGTGTGTAACAATAAATAATTTAAATAGATATAACATTAAACAACTAATAACATATATCGAAGAGTTTCTCATTTGTATTAATCAAACATTACATACGTGTAACAAGAAAAGAAAGTCTATAACATTTAAGCTCACTAGACTAGAACTGGGGACATGTGTACCAACAAACTCCCCCTTGGACCTAGTTCTATCTAAACTTTGACTTCTTTCTTGAACTCTTCAAATCTCTTAACCCTTTCTTCTCGTGAAACCCCAGCATGAATATTAAGTGCGAAGCATAAATGTATGACGTGTTAAGACTGAAGTGCTTGCACGATATCCTGAGTGTCAAAAAATAGTGGCCACTTGTACAAGATGTAAACATATGAAGCAGACAAGTTGGTTAGCCACATAGGGTCGTATACCCTAATCGTCTCTATCATCCCTTCTTTATCAAAAACTATGACGGCCTCACCAGTACGCCAGTCATAATACCACTATTTAAAATGGGGTGCAAAATCTTGTGGCATTTCCCTCAGTGGAATACACGACATTGTGCGCGGAGGGTTCCATCTCAAAATCACCTTTGGCCTTCCGGAGGTGGGGTAAACTCGGTCTTATGAATCAGTCTTTTGGGCTGTTGAGGTTTAAAATTGACCCACCTCGTAAGGTACTCCTTCTTCAGAGCCTTCTCGAACCATCCAGATATCTTCCCGGGGACAGCATATAGGAGGCTCAAGTTAGCTGATGATTTAGCTCAAAACCAGGGAGAGTTTTTAGATCGTGTGGGAATCTGAAATACTCTATTCCCTTCTCTCTCTTCATGGCATATACTTTGAGATCCTTAAAGTATGCCCAGCTGATGATCTTACCTGACACCTTCTGATGTTTCTTGACCTTGTAGAGCTTGGTGTAGGCGTTTGTCTTTGTAGGCACTCTTTGCTTTTTCATTTCCTCCAGGCAGGCTGCCCACTCAGCCTTTTTAGATGCAAGATTAGCATCAATTGCCTGAGGATCCACCGATGTAGCCTCTTTAGCAGCTATCATTGTCTCAACCTTATCGAATGTACTGTTGTCAAATGCATCTCCCAGATCTGGTAGCACCTCGCCTTCGGCATTAGTGTACTGGGGATAATGATCAGCAGTCACATCCTCTATCTCCACCTCGTCGACATCCTGTAGTTCTTCATCACTGACTACGTCGACCTCGGGCGCATCCTTTACCAGCTCATCAGGGTTTAGACTGAATAGTTCAGCAATCTGCTCATCAGTTAGATCATGTATGATCTCGCCCTCTTCAGGTGTGTAACTAACAGAGCGATGTACTATTCCTTACAAATCGAGAATCATTGTCAATTGAGTCTCGATTTGTCAAAGGGGTACCACATCGTGCTCGTCAGCCTGCTTGGATGAACCTGTATAACAATTGACCAACCACAGTGTATGTTAGTTTACAATAAGCATATAACCAATGTCAATTTAACTTTTCATTCATTTACTTTAAACACATATTAAATACATGATTACAAGGACAAAAGTTTAATGATAAATAAACATCTAATCCTGAACTTTGCCTTGAATCATCGCTGGATCTTCGGGAGACGGGGAGGTAGGCGGGGCAGCAGATGATGCTCCCTGGTCTTGTCTTTTCTTGGTTCGTTGCTCATGACCAGGAGCAGATGCAGATGCAGCTGCATCCCCTTCATCATCATCATCGTCCTTTTCTTGAACCTTGCTGCCACCCCCCTCATCATCATCATCATCACTATTCTCTTCTTCATCATCTTCCTCATCATCATCATCTTCATCATCACCATCATCACCGTCTCCCTCTCTTATCTTAAAAGGATCAGCTTGAGACCCCTTCAGCTTGAGCATAATCTTCTTATTTGCAGACTCTAACTCCTCCATCTTTTAAGTCAACAGGACATTCCGTTCCTGGAGTTGGGCAATCTGAGTTGCTTGAGAAGCATTTTGCTCCTCAAGCTGAAGCAGCCTTGCTGTCTTCTCTTCATCAGCAGCTAGCAGCTTTAGCACCATCCTGTTGAGTGCTGCTAGCTGTTCCTCCTCTCCAATGGGAGGGAGGGGTGAACCTGTAGTCGCTGATGATGGGCCAGCTAGGTGGCTAGTGGTGGTGGCTGTGGTGGTGGTGAATATTGGAGGTGAAATATGAGTGGATTGTGGAGTGGGATGTACTGTGGTAGTAGGTTGGGTGGAGGTGACAGGTGGTGGAATGGGTGTAGTGGTGGTTGTGGTAGCTTGGGTGGTTTGGGTGGTTTGGGTAGTGGTAGAAGTGGTGGAAGTAAGCAGAGTAAGCCTTCGGCGTTTGGGCTTCTTCCCGTGGGGCTGAGCCATTCTCTTTAGCCTGGATCCCTTGGATCCTGATGCTCCCCCTTGGCTGATGGGAGTGTCTGGTGTATACGATGGGTCTGCTGTAGAACCTCCAGACTCTCCCGTGCGTCGTCCAACCTCTCTAATCCCATGCTCAGTCGCCACAACCCGGCTCCCCATTCTCCGGGTTAGAGGCTCTTCATTAGACGCCTCTTCATCATCAGGCTGGAATCCTTGATGGAATCCAGCAGTCTCTAACTATGCGGTTGGTGATGAGGGAGATGTACCCTGTGCTACTGTAGAAGTGGTCTCGTGACCTGGATCTCCACCATCATCGCCATCATCATCTGAGTCATCACTCGGCACAGCGATTGGCTCTGTATTAGACTCACTATCATCGTGGTGCCACTTCTTCTTCGAAGGCGCCATATAATCGTCCCGGGCCAGATGCCCAAACAACCTCTTTATCGGGGGTTTCACCTTCTTCCCCGATAGACTTTCATCCTCCCCAGTGTAGTGTCGTCCATAACCTCTAGGATGATTGCATCTTCTTGAGCTTTGGGCAGTTAAGGAAGCTTTTTGTCGATAATCATCTGGATGAATCGCGGGTACATACAAAAGCTCTCCTTTCCCTTTGCTTCGATGTTCTCCACCAGATAGGTGAAGATCATCCAAGAGAAGCTGAAGGGAAAGTTCAGCACCAGAGCAGTAAATGCACTTTGCATCTGGTCTGACAGCTCATAAAACCCGCCTTTCCTTGAGGCTAAACATCGTAGAAGTATATGGGCAAGGTACTTGAACTGGGGGCTCAAGTTGCTCTTGTTGAGCATACTCGAGTTTATGTCCCCTGAGTACTTTGCCCTCAAAAAGCAGCCTCGGACGGTCAGGGGATGCAGACGTGTTGGACAATCAGCATCATCCCCTAGCTCGAGGACCGTCCATATGTCCTCCTCAGTAATCTGAATAGGCTCACTAAGGATAGAGCTCCTGATGGAATAGGGATCAGTCGACCTATCCACCACTGCGTTCTCCCAGAACGCCTTCTGAATCGAGAGATAGGGAGTGCATGGAGCTGAGATAGCTCGATATATCCTCGATCGTCGTAGAAAGCTGATGATCCCTGTGAAATCTCCCGCATTGCGTGAAGTCAGATCAAGATAAGCACAGATGTTGTGCTTAGAGCTCATGGGCCATCTGCTTGCCATCTGTTCACACAGAACAAATAAACGTTAGTACATGTTGAAGATAGCTAAAGTAAGTGAATGAACTTTAAACCTTGGTTTAGTCGTGCGACTAAACACACGACTGAGACCTAGTCATGCGATTGAATTCACTCGTACGACTGGGTCATGCGATTGTGCTTAGTCGCAAGACTTTTCATACGTTTACCTCAGTCGTGCGACTGAGCTCATACGCATTGTTCAGTCGTGCGACTGAGTCAATCGTTCATCTCAATCATACGATTGAGTCAATCGTTCATTTCAGTCATGCGATTGAAGTTCATCAGCGTGTCCAGTCGTTCATTCGACTGTTTGTCCATTCAAATTTGAGTTTTGAGCTATACTTGATGTTAAACTTCAAAATTAGGCTCACTATACTTGGAAACCGCCGACTAAACCTATTGTACCATTAATTTGATCATTAAGTTTAGTTTGATGATGTTTTGATTCTTTTAAGTCTCGGTTACTGTTAGGTCAAACTTCGAGCGATTCGTGTTGTCATTGTTTGATTTTATTGATGAATCCCCTCAAATATTACCTGAACAAGCAGTAGAGAATGTCAGAATACACGGATATGTGGTAAAAGTGAATCAAACGGAATTTTGGCAGCGGTTCTTTAAGTCGTACATATAGAGGGGCGATTTGGGTGAATGGGCGACTAAGAACGATACAACCTGTATTTATACTAGGGCAACTCCTAGTCGTGCGACTGAGCCCTGTCGCATAGTTCAGTCGTACGACTGAGCCTCGTCGCATGAATGAAACATGCGACTGAGTTTCAATCTTGCGATTCACCCAGTCGGTCATCTCCAATCTTGCAATTGAGGATCACTTGTACGACTATCACAGTCGGTCACCTCCAATCGTGCGATTGGGCTCAGTCGTATAGTCTATTAGTACGACTTGACTCATTCGTATGCTTCAATCGTATGACTGGATCATACTTATGGTTCAGTCGTGCGACTGGCCATACTTGTGACATTTTGACCTTCTTACCATACGACACTTAGTTCCATTTAACAATAGATAAAACATTTAGAACAATTTATCATCTCAGATATAATCCCTTTTAGTTTAAACTCTGTTGATCACCTCAGACGTGATCCATTTATCCACCCGATCATCTCAGACATGATCCATTTATCCACCCGATCATCTCTGACATGATCCATTTATCCATCCGATCATCTCAGACATGATCCATTTATCCACCCGATTATCTCAGACATGATCCATTTATCCATCCGATCATCTCAAACATGATCCATTTATCCACCCGATCATCTCAGACATGATCCCTTTAAGCTTTCAGAAACAATTTGTTTAAATAAAACGTTAAGCTCATTTGGTGACTTTAACAGAGAACAATATGCACAGTCCGACACTTACACACTATACAACTAACTAGAAAAGTTTAAACGTACGAACAAAATAGACATCTTTTTGTGATTTTTTTTGCTAGGGCGGGTTAGTGTAGCCTATTAGCATTGACATTATCTCAAGGACAGACTCATATGGAATCTGTTAGGTCTAGATTGTATAGGGCTAGATCAATTTTGTATAGGCTTAGTACTTGAAAATCAAGTCTTGTAATTAATACTTGTAACAGTAAAAATATATATATATATGTGCTTTGAATCTATAGGATAACCCCATATATATGTGTGTTGATTTGTGACTTGACATGGAAAAACAATATACTTGGATGGATTCATGGAATTGACCAAGTGTATGAAACATCTACGGATGAACAATTTTATTAATCCGTAGATATGTTTCTTACAAGACCAAATGACCAAGTACATGTTCCTGCGGATGATCAAGTACCACGAAGTGAAGACTCCTACGGAAGAAGAATTTCCTACGGAAGAACAACTTTGCTACGGAAGACTAAATCATCTACTGAAGAACAAATGTTTTGCGGACGAGAAGATTGCTGCGGAAGAACTTTATACTTGTGCGATTGCAATTACCAAGAAGTCAAACAAGTCAACTCGATCAATAACAAATCCCGAGAGATCCGGTGTTTCCTTAACCAACTCAAATCATCTATAAATATGAGTCCTAGGTTTCACATCTCGTAGAACACAATCAATCATTATTACGGCTGTCAAGAGTTCATTGTGCAACCCTAGCTGCCGTCACTTCAACATCAAACATTATTCGTTTCACAGAATTCGATTGTTCATAGTCATTCATTATTATTCTTTTGTAATCATTACAGTATAGTTAATGAAATACATTTGAATTATTATTGATTTCGTATTTATTGTGTTTCTGTGGTTGTGTTCATCATTAATCATTAAAATAATTAAACGTCAATTAGTGATAATTCCGCGATCATTAAATTGATTTATTTTAATACTAATAATTCCTGAATTGCGATCCTTGGATTCACAGGTGGTATCAGAGCTTTTGGTGCTCATTGATTTAGATCAATTGATCTATCAGTATTAAAATTGTTTAATTGATTCAAACAATTAAATCAACGACTTGTTGTTCAGCAAGCACTGTCTCATTGCTTGTTTGATTTAGATCTATATTCAAATCAATTGGATACTAGATCTGGGTCTTTGATAGATTTATCAATTTTAGCGTTTAAGTTTTGATTAATTCGTTTGCATTAAACATGAGTACTTTTGGTGGAGGATCGTATCAACCGCCAAAGTTGGAAACTAAAGCTGATTTTAAATCCTGGAAGATCAAGTTCAGGAATCACGTGAACTACATAGATTCTGACTTGTGGGAGTCCATCACTCAAGGTCCTTATATTCCACCCACTCTTGGGCCGGATTATAATGACAAAAATTAGCCAATCAGCACTAAAGACCTGCCACCTGATGATGTCAAGAAGGTCAAAGTCGATATTAAAGCATATAGCTTGCTTAGTATGGCTTTACCAGAAGAAATCTTGATCAGGTGTGAAAACTACAAGACAGCAAATTCCCTGTGGAAGATACTCCACACTCTCTATGAAGGGAGTGATGAGATCCGAAGCATAAGGAAAGACACCCTTAGATCACAGTATGAAACTTTTCATCATATTGAGGGTGAATCAATTCCACAGCAACTCCATAGATTTATGCAACTTGTTACTGAGATGAACATCTTGGAGTTGAAATATACCACTGAGGAATTAAACAAGAAGATGCTCCACACTTTGCCTGAAAGTTGGAAGCAAACTGTCTCCATGTTCAAGAATACAATAGATCTCAAAACAACTGGTCTGGATACATTGGTTGCTAAGGTAGAAGCACTTGAACTGGATGAACAATCAAGAAACAAGAGTGTGAGAACCCATGTCTCACCATATCACTTCAAGGAAACCAAAAATGCTGGAAGTGCATTTATCTCAAACAATGCAAGTGATAACTCTTATACTTTGAGTGATGATGAAGAGGAAGTAAGTTTCTATGCATCCAAACCCACTAAGAAATCATCTCAAAGTAAAAATCAAAAGGAAAAGGGGAGATCTGAAGAGAAAAGGGAAACATCAGCAACTGCAAACTCTTCTCAAAATAACAAACAATCAGAACCAATAACTGTCATATTGGATTCTGAAGAACAAAAAGCAGCCTTTGCAGCCTTTAGTTCTAGCTTTCAAGCATATCTTGGAAGTTCACTCACATCAGCAAACATCTGTCAGCAAGATTTGGAGGAACTCCCTCCTGATGTAGTAGAAGAGATGGATCTACAATGGCAGATGGCAATGATTGCTTACAGAGCTAAACAATATCTGTGGAGAAATAAAAATCTAGCAGCAGCAAGCAAAACATCAAAGATTGGTGTTGATAAATCAAAAGTCAGATGCTTCAAGTGCAATCTCTATGGTCACTTCTCTAGAGAATGCAACCAACAATCATCTCCGCAGTATCAGCATCAGCAGCAACAAAATCAGCAGCAACAACATCAGTATCAGCAATCAACCTCTCAAAGATCTCTGCATCGACAACCTCAACTAACATCCCCACCAGCCACAAATACATCAGCAGGGCCAAGCAATTCTAAGGAGACTGGGCTGATCATCCTTCAAGATGGAACATGTGATTGGAGTTTGTATGAGAAGGAAGTAATAGAGGAGAATCAAGCGTTGATGGCACATATGGAAAACAAAGTTCCTCCTATGGCCAGAGAGGTAAAAGACAGGTTATGTTCATCATCCTGTGTTGAGGAAGTTGAAAGATATAGAGTCCATGCTCAACAATTGGCTGATAAAGTAAAGGAAACTATGATTTTAAATGAATCACACTTAAGAGAACAAAAATTATATCAAATAAAAATAAGTTCTTTACAAAAGGATCTCGAAAAATATGTTTCTGAAAATTACAGCCTAAAAGCCCAAGTTGAGCATCTGACCACTTCCTTAACAAAATCCATGGCTGATCATGCATCAACTGAAGTGAAACTTCAGAAGTTTCAATTATCATCTCAACAATATGAGAAGTTGTTAAACTCCCATATTGAATCAAAGAACAGGTCCGGGTTGGGTTATAATGCTGTTGCACTACCTATTAATGATAACTACACACCTTTACCTGAAACAATGACTAACAATTTGTCAAAACATTTTGTGCAAAGCACCAAAATTGACATAAACAACAGTCATAAAGCTGAGATAAGTGAAACTGAATCTACAGAATCTGAATCACTTAAACATAATGAATCAGATTTTGATAAGTATGATGACTTGGATGATTCTGATGAACATGATACTGATCAACTGAACATTGGTAAGAATGTTCAAGTTGAAACTGGTCTTCCGCGGGTACTTGAAGAAGCAAAGCTGCAATATCCTCCATAGCAACGGAACATGCTGAAGACTATCTGCAAGAGGGTTGCTGAATTAAATGAAGGACTTCAAGAACTGCACCTTCACAAAGTTGATAGCTGCGGATCAAGTTCTGAGATACCTGTGTCTTCAGAGAAAGGTAAGAAACAACAAACTTCAACAAAGCAAAAGAAAAATTCAAGTGTTGAGGATCAGAGGAAAAACAAATCTGAAGAATCCGTAGAACATCTGCGGAAAGCAAAAACTGTCAAGTCCGTAGATCATCCGCGGAAGACAAAAATCACTGAATCCGCAGAAAAGCAAAGGAAGAGAGAAGCTGATCCTGCGGACGAGGTAAAAAGAGAGCCCCACACACATGCAAAGAAAAGGGAAAATATGAAGCAACAAATGGCAGCCAAAGGCAAACAAGCAACAGCTGATGATGCTCCAAACAAAAACAAGAAGAAATCAACTGATGCTTCAGCAAATGAGAAAAAGAACACTAAAAAGAAGGCTGAATCTGAAGAAAATTCAGAAAAATATTGCAAATGGTGTGATATGAAGAATCACAATACTGATGAATGCTATTTCAGCAGCTATTATTCCATTTGCAATATGAACAATCACATGACTGATGATTGTTTCTTCAACAAACACTGTGCCATATGTGATAAAAATAACCATTCCACTCAGGAATGTTATTTTAATAAGAAGAACAAGAAAACGAGTAAAAAGAAGTCACAAGATACATCATCTGAATCAGATTCTCAAGCCTCAGAAAGTGACAAAGAGACAAAGATTCAGAAAGAACAACAAAAGTCAAAGAAAAGACCCTCTGCTGCGGACAAGACTTTGAAGAAGAAAGCACCAATACAGTCTAAGACACCTCACAAAAAGGTGGATTTGACAGATAAACAAAGTGAAGCAGCTGATGGTTTCTTTGATAACTTTGCTAAAGGAACTCCTGTGTCTCAATCAAAGCTGAAAGATGAAGAAACTTTCAAAACTACAGGATCCTCTCCAAAGTTAAAATACCAACCAAAACAAGTCACTTTGAAGAAAGAATCAGAGAAGCATGAAGGCATCCAGAAACCTGACTCATCTTCAACAGAATCATCCTCACAACCATCACATCAAAAAGAAACAACTAATAATGAAACTTCAAGATTAATTCATGAAGGAGTAACTATTGTTGACACATCTGGCAAATCCAAGACAATTAAGCCTTGGATTGTCAATTCTAACTAAATTCTTTTTGTGTGCAGGAACAATCATGGAGAGCTGACAACAAGTGGTATGTTGACAGTGGTTGTTCCAGACATATGACTGGAAACTGTGCACTTCTCCATGACTTCAAACATAAACATGCCTCTTATGTGGCATTTGGTGGGGATAAGAAGGGAGGTAAAATTGTTGGTGAAGGAATAGTAACTAATGGTGTTTTAACATTTGAAAAAGTAAATTACTGTGAAAATTTGCAGTATAAATTACTTAGTGTTTCCCAAATTTGTGATCAAAATTACTTAACACTATTTGATAACACTAACTGTTATATTCTTAAGCCAGGTTTTACAGTTCCAGCAGACTGGATCATTCTCAAAGCATCAAGAAAAGGCAACACATACATTTTGGATATGAACAACACAACACTCACTAATCATGAGACATGCCTGCTGTCTAAATCTTCAGAAGATGAATCTCAATTGTGGCATAGAAGGCTTGTCCATTCCAACATGAAGAACATGAATAAATTGGTGAAAAATGACTTAGTCATTGGATTACCAAAGAAAGAATTTCACTGTTCTAATCATTGTTCTTCATGTTATAAAGGAAAACAACACCGAGTGTCTCATAAATCCAAAACAACTAACACTAACACTACACCACTCAAATTGCTTCACATGGACCTCTTTGGTCCAACCAATGTGCTGAGCATTGGAAAAAGGCAATATTGTTTGGTGATAGTAGATGATTTCACTAGATTCACATGGGTCTTCTTTTAAAACATAAGAGTGAAACATCTGAAACATTAATGGACTTTGTGATCAAGATTGAGAATCAACTTGATTTAAAAGTTAAAATGTTTAGGAGTGATAATGGAACTGAGTTTGTTAATGCTGATCTGGATTCTTTTTACAGGAATAAAGGAATAGCAAGACAATTCAGTGCACCAAGAACTCCTCAACAAAATGGAGTGGCTGAAAGGAGAAATAGAACACTCATAGAAGCAGCCAGAACAATGATAGCTGACTCTCAGTTGCCCATTACTTTCTGGGCTGAAGCTGTGAATACAGCTTGCAATGTTCAAAATAGAACTTTGATAGTCAAAGAACATAATAAAACACCTTATGAACTCTTATTTAAAAGGAAACCTTTTATAGGATATCTTAGAGCTTTTGGGTGTCATGTGTCAGTTTTGAATACTAAAGAAAAATTGGGAAAATTTTCTGAAAAAGCCTATGATGGTTTCTTTGTTGGATATTCATCCACTTCTAAATCATATAGGGTTTATATTCCAGAACATAACATAGTTGAAGAGACTCCCAATGTTTCTTTTGATGAATCCATATTTACTACTAATGTCAAAGGATCATCTTGGTTATTTGATATAGATGCATTAACAGAATCATTTAACACTGGTTATCTGATCAATGCAGGTGCTGCGGATACATGCTATCCATTTGTACCTCCAAGTTTGAATGAAGTGCCCCTGACAGCAGACCCACCAAGGGTACAACTTTCAACTGTACCTCAGCAAGAATCAAGTCAGCAGCATGAAGTTACATCAGTAAATACATCCGCAGATGCATCAGTATCCGCAGATGTAAGTCCTGCCTCAGCTGCTGAACTAAGGGATAAAGAGGAAGGGTTAAATCAACAAACCATGCCTGCAACTCAACAATGTTCATCCGTGAATGGTAATGCATCTTCTACGGAAGTACAAAATGCTACTTCCGTAGAACCTCCTGCGAAAGAACAAAATGGTGCATCCGTAGAACCTCCTACGGAAGAACAAAATGATGCTTCCGTAGAACCTCCTGCGGAAGAACAAAATGATACTTCCGTAGAACTTCCTGCGGAAGAAGACAACCCAGCAGCAACTCATACACAAGCTGATCAAGATGAGCCTTTTGATTATTTCATCGACTCAACCTCTCAGCTGACACCATCTGCTTCAATGGGATTCTCAAACTTAGACACCACAGTTCCAGTTGATGTTGTCTCAACAAGCAGAATCCACAAGTCTCATCCAACAGACAATATCATTGGAGATCTGAATACAAGAACTACAAGGAACAAAGGAGGTGTGGCAAACATTTGTTTGTTCACCTGCTTCTTGTCCCAAACAGTTCCTGCAAACATTACAGCTGCACTAAAAGACAACAGCTGGATTGAGGCTATGCAAGAAGAGCTACAACAATTCAGAAAACAAAAGTGTGGACTCTTGTAGACTTGCCTACGGGTCAACATCCAATTGGAACAATGTGGCTATTCAAAAACAAGCTGGATGACAGAGGTATCATAGTGAGAAACAAGGCTAGGCTCATTGCTCAAGGCTATACCCAGGAAGAGGGAATAGACTATGATGAAGTCTTTGCACCAGTTGCAAGGATTGAAGCTATAAGGGTTTTCCTAGCCTATGCCTCCTTCAAGAAGTTCACAGTCTATCAAATGGATGTGAAATGTGCTTTCCTCTATGGGAAAATTGATGAAGAAGTCTATGTTGCTCAACCCCCTGGTTTTGAAGACCCTGATTATCCACATAGAGTATACAAGCTTGATAAAGCTTTGTATGGTCTTCATCAAGCACCCAGAAAGTGGTATGACACACTATCATCATTCCTGCTGAAGAATGGCTACAAGAGAGGAACAATTGATCAGACACTCTTCCTCAAACATGAACATCAAGATCTTTTGGTGGTTCAAATATATGTTGATGACATAATATTTGGATCAACCAACAAGAAGCTGTGCCAAAGCTTTAAAGACTTGATGAAATCTGAATTTCAGATGAGCTCCATGGGAGAATTGACTTTCTTCCTTGGCTTACAAGTTCATCAGAAACCAGATGGCATTTTCATCAATCAAGAAAAGTACATTCATCAAATTTTGAAGAAGTACAATCTTGCTGATTCCACTTCATGCAAGACACCAGCATCAACAATAGACAAGATTGTGCCTGACCCTGCTGGCAAATCCGTAGATCAAAGATTGTATAGATCAATGATCGGTTCATTAATGTACTTAACTGCCAGTAGACCTGACATCATGTTTGCTGTTTGTGTTTGTGCCAGGTATCAATCAGACCCAAAGGAGTCACATCTGAATGCTGTAAAGAGAATTTTCAGATACCTGAAAGGCAAACCTGCATTGGGACTTTGGTATCCAAAAGATGGAGATTTTAGCCTCTACTCCTACTCAGATAGTGACTATGGAGGGTGCAACAACAACAGAAAATCCATAACTGGTGGATGTCAATTTTTAGGACCAAGACTTGTTTCATGGCAGTGCAAGAAGCAAACAAATGTATCTGTATCCACAGCTGAAGCAGAGTACATAGCTGCTTCAGCAGGTTGCTCTCAAGTACTTTGGTTGCAAAACCAATTACTTGATTATGGTTACAATTTCCTTCTTACACCAATTCATATTGATAATTCAGCTGCTATGTTTATAACTGCTAACCCAGTTCAACATAGTAAAACAAAACATATTGAAATCAGATACCATTTTCTGAGAGATTGCTCTGAAAAGGGTCTCATCAAGTTAGTCAAAGTAGACACAACCAATCAGCTTGCTGATTTGTTCACTAAAGCATTTGATTCTGTTAGATTTAATTTTCTGATAGAATCTTTGGGGATGATTAACTTAGAATAAATCAACAAAAGCATATGACTGACTTTGTGCAGAGTAATCGTTAAGGATAACTTAAGTGTCTGATAGAACATCTATACATGCATTATATAAGGGAAATGATAGTAGACTATACTTGGCTATTAAACAAAACCTCAATCTGACTTATATCATACTGATATGTGAGTAGGTTCAACTTGAGTGGAAACAAAGCTAAGAGCATGCCAAACTAAAAGCATGAGGTAACTGTCTGTTAGGATTCCATTTGAGAATCAGGAAGGTATGTTCTCTCCTGATGTGATCAAATCACTTACACAAGCACACTATGTAAAATACTTTATAATATTCTATCTTTGCAAAGTCATATTCCCTCTGTTTTGTGTGAACAAAGACCTAGGAATGTGATTAATAAGTGTGATCTTCATTCTCCCTCTGTTTTGTGTAAACAAAGACCTGGGTTAAAGTTCACCTCTGTTTTACGAAAGTAAAGACCTGGTGACTATGAAGATCATATTTCAGCTCTAAAAAGGAATCACTTGTGCTCCATTGTATATCAAGTCAAAGAGCTTCAACATCAAAGCATTCATGAGACTGTAATTTGTCTCAAGATAGAACTTATAACTTAAAGTACATAGTCATTAAGTGTGGAATGTAGTGGCTTGCCTCACCTACGGAAGACATACTCTAATGATAATTGAATGTGGGACTCATGATTGCTACTGATTAACAAACTTCACAACATGATAAATAGCATGCCTAGTTGATACAATACTCATGTTTGAATTTAAGTGGATCTATATACTTGCAATCAGGTATGTATTGAATCAACTAATCAACATCAGCAGAAGCCAAGTTATAGTATGATCCCTCTATCTATATATGCATGCATGTAACTGTTTGTCAGATGTTTAATTGTTATCTCAACTGACTTTCTCTCATTTAGACTGTCATATGCCTGTCATGCCTGTTTTCAACTTAAATTTATGATAAATGTAACTGTCTCACATTACTTACAAATTTAGGGGGAGTAGTTCATGCATGAAAAACAATAAAAGCTGATAATTGATCTGAATTACTTTGAAGGAATTGGAACTTGAGCACTAACTTGAATGCAGGATACACAGGAAACTTGCCTCTCTGTACTTAATTGCCATGCAAATAAAGTCAACAATGTCCAACATCAACATTTGATTCTACTCAGTTGATATCATACATTTAAAGTTTTAAACTTTTTATGTTCAGCAGAAGTTTCAGTAATACCTCTCATCCGTAGAAGTATTATGTGATTTCTGATTCAGCAGCAAAACAAATGCATTGTTTGAACTTTTACATCCGAAGATGTTAAGACATCCGCAGATGTTAAGGTTCTGCAGTTGTTGACATCCGAAGATGTCAAGGTTCCGCAGATGCTCTGCGGAAGAGATAATGCATTCTAAACACTTGGTATGCGGATAGGAATGAATGGAAGTGGGCCTAACATAATTAATAAAAGAACATAATTAATAAAAGAAATTAATATGTTCCCCTATAAATAAGGTTTCAGATATTTTTACAGAGCACTTTTTCACTTTTAACCTAGAAAATCGCCCATTTTCCCTCTTTTTCAAATTTCAAAATATCCGTTTCCAAGAACACATCATCAACATTATCCTGTAATAAATTACTGTTATTGCAAAGGTAAATCATGTCTTAAACATCAGTAAGAAACTGTTTAATCGGTTATTGACATTCAAACGATTCAACTGCATGTTTTCTAACTTGATTTTCTTTACAGATGGATAATAGATTCGCCAAAGAACATAATGTGTGCGCGTTCTTAAACGCTGATGATCCGGCGGCGGAAGGATGTCGAGATATCATCAGATATCTCCGACGATCAAGGCTCTTCTATGCCTTGACGGCTGAGCCTGTGATCCATCAGGCCCACATAATCGATTTCTGGAACTCAGCACAAGTTGAAGAACAAGATGATGAAGAAGTGATTGTGGCTGAGATTCGGAACAAGCGTCTTCGAATCACTGAAAACATCTTACGAAGATGCTTGGAACTGGGTGATAGAGAGAGAGGTCACCCCGATGTATTCGAGAATGAATACATTGAGAAAATTTTCAATCTGATGGGGTATGATGGTAACTACAAAAAAGGGGAAATCAAGAAGGGTAGGCTGTGCAAACCGTACAGATTTTTGTGCCATACCTACCTGAAATGCTTGTCAAACAGGAAGTCGGGACTGGACAGATTCTCCAGGCACATATTATCTGGTATTATTGGGATATTTGAGGGGAGAATTTACAACTACGCAAAATACATCTTCAATTGTCTGAGTGAACAAGTCAAACTGCAGAAGAATGACAAGATGTATATGTTCCCGAGATTCCTGCAACTGGTGATCAACTCAGAACTACCTGGGGTGGACAGAGTTGGGAATGTGTTTGTGCAAGGACACTTGAGCAAATCTGTGCTAAACAAGCTTAGTGGAAAGTACCAGGGACAAGATATGCCAATGTTTGCACATGTATTAGATCCAGAAGCAGACTTGCCACAAGAGCTGGTTTGGGCAGAAGAAGCAGAATCATCTGCTGATTCTGCACAAGCATCTCACTCACCACACCAATCAACATCACAATCATCAACCCAAACTCCACCACTCCAACATCAAACACCTAGCCAAACACCCCCTCAACAAGCACAATTACCAACAAGCCTGAACACCCAACCAATCTCACCAATTCATCAACATCAATCACCTCTGCTAATCTCATCATCATCCACCAAAAGCACTGAGCCAACATCCCCAGCCAAACAACAATCATCATCAGCTTCTCAGTCATCATCACATCACACTCAACCTTTCTCTCCACTTCAAGCTCAATCCCCTGTACTACCACCACCAGAATCTCCAAAACATGCATCCCCGGAAAGTGCTAGAACCGAGCCTTTTGAGATAACTGAGTCTGTACACTCTGTACACTCAGGAGATACAGAGATATTATCTCAAGCCAGCACTGTTCCTATCTCACCAACACACACAGAAGAACATGCTTCATCAGCACATACTGAGCCAATATCTTCATTGAAAGATGAACAAATTGCTGATGAGCATGAGGAAGTACAAGGATCTGCTGAGGATGTCATTGCATACCATGAAGATGATTTAAGTGACAATGACATTCCTGTCAGCAAAAGCTATCTGGTTGCTGAGTACAACAAGTTAGTACTCAAATCAAATAAGAGAAAAGAAAGAATACAAGAGCTGAAAGGTATAATCAAAGAAAAAGATGAAGAGCTGATGGAGAAAGATGCTAGACTGAAAAGGTTGAGAGAAGATGCTCTAAGCAACAGTGAAGTCATTGATGCATTGTTGAATAGAGAACAAGAGTTGGAGGCTTCTTTGAAGACTGAACAAAATGAGAAATCTGAACTGCTCAAAAAGAAAGATGCAGAAATAGCAGAGCTGAAAAAGAAAATATCTGATCTGCAAACAAAAGACGCCCCAAGTATTGATAAACCAAAACAGACGGGTGAAGCTGCTAAGCAAATGATTCCATACACCCGGAAAAGAAAATACATGGGAGCAACTGAAAGGAAACATGAAGCTGAAAGCTCTCCAAAGAAAGCAAAACTTCCATCCACTGCACCTACACCTTCAGTAGATGTGTCTACTGTGAAGGTACAAACCACTGATGATGATGACAGTGAGAAAGAGTGGGAGGAACTGACAAGAATTGAGTCCCCCACTGGAGAAAAGGGTGGAAAGGCCAATGACCTTCTAACAACAGCTGACATAATGGAAGAGAGGCCTGATTTGAGCATGTTTATGACCCTCATCAACCATGGTTTTTCATATGACATGGTTGAGAGGATGAACACTTCTGAAATGAAGAATACTCTGAAAGAGTTTGAGTTTGCAAGGTTTATAATCCCAAACTGTGATTATGAAGCCTTTGCAACTTTTCAATCAGTGGAGAAGATAAGGAAGGATTTGGGCCACTGTGACACAGCAAAACTCACCAAGTACAATATGACTTGCTGGTTACAGGGTCACAACTACAAACTGCATGAGCTCAAAGGCAGAACCACTGGAGATCTGCGGAGGATGATGGAGCATGTGATGAAAGTGGAACTGGAAACTGGAGTTAAGTTCAGAACCACTGCTCCACATCCAATAGAACAAAGCAAACTTGCTGCTGATCCAGTAACTGTTGAATCAAAAAATCAGCACAAGGAAAAAGAAAAACTAATCAGAGAGCCAAGGACTGTAATCCCCGGAAAGGTATGGCCTCTGGGAACAACAGTTCGAGAGATTACTGAGAAGAAATCATCTCTCATTGAACTGTACGATCACATCACAACTCCCAGTTCTGTGGAAGAACACAGGATTATGGCCTGGAAATATGATCCAGACTGGGATTGTGCAGTAATAAAGAGGACATCTGGAAGAATTCAATACTTCCATGATGTGGAAGCTCTGTTGAGTCTTCCGGAGTCAGACATCAGGGATTTACAAAGCATCCCAATTACCAACTATCCAATCCATCTTAGGGGGAGAGACTTCTCTGCAGCTGTAAATGGTATGAAGACCAGATTTTCTGATGATGTGCTCATACAAGCAAAGAAAGATGATAAGGAGCACAAAAGATTCAAACAAAGCAAGAAAAGAAGAACAGCTGAAGTCTCATCTCTTGTAGATGATGATATGATAAAGAGAGTTGGTTGTGACAAAAGTTCAGATACCATCAAAAGAATCAAAGGAAATCAATTCACTTATCCCATCACAGAGTGGGGATATGTTGAAAGAAATAAAGAGATGGTATTGCTGAGAAATGCTGATGGGAAGAAGGCTGATAAGATCAGGATTTTTGATCCAGTAGAGATAAAGATGTTACACCCAAGCTACACTTCATATCTTCATGATAAATTCTTCCCAAAACTAACAGATGAAAAAGCCTAGAATGATCTCTGCTTGTATGTGCATATGATTCAAGTGATAGATAAACTGCATGCAAAGGCACACAAGAGAAGGAAGCATGAGGCTGGGCTACTAAAAGGAACAATGATAGCTGAAGTGTCTGAGCTCAGAATATCTGAAGAAGATGAATTAGAAATAGTGCATAATGATAGTGTAGTGGAAACACTCACTACAGAAGAAGATGTTTTGGGACTCAGTTATGACACACTGAAGAAGATCAGCAGGATGCAGATAAAGTACAAATATGATGATTAGAAAACTGCTGTATCTTACTTCTACAATAAAATGATAGCAAGAGTTAAGGAGCTTGCAATGTTAAAAGTGATTACAAGGAGCTAAGCCTAAGGGGGAGTATTGTTAGGTCTAGATTGTATAGGGCTAGATCAATTTTGTATAGGCTTAGTACTTGAAAATCAAGTCTTGTAATTAATACTTGTAACAGTAAAAATATATATATATATGTGCTTTGAATCTATAGGATAACCCCATATATATGTGTGTTGATTTGTGACTTGACAGGGAAAAACAATATACTTGGATAGATTCATGGAATTGACCAAGTGTATGAAACATCTACGGATGAACAATTTTATTAATCCGTAGATATGTTTCTTACAAGAACAAATGACCAAGTACATGTTCCTGCGGATGATCAAGTACCACGAAGTGAAGACTCCTACGGAAGAAGAATTTCCTACGGAAGAACAACTTTGCTACGGAAGACTAAATCATCTACTGAAGAACAAATGTTCTGCGGACGAGAAGATTGCTGCGGAAGAACTTTATACTTGTGCGATTGCAATTACCAAGAAGTCAAACAAGTCAACTCAATCAATAACAAATCCCGAGAGATCCGGTGTTTCCTTAACCAACTCAAATCATCTATAAATATGAGTCCTAGGTTTCACATCTTGTAGAACACAATCAATCATTATTACGGCTGTCAAGAGTTCATTGTGCAACCCTAGCTGCCGTCACTTCAACATCAAACATTATTCGTTTCACAGAATTCGATTGTTCATAGTCATTCATTATTATTCTTTTGTAATCATTACAGTATAGTTAATGAAATACATTTGAATTATTATTGATTTGTATTTATTGTGTTTCTGTGGTTGTGTTCATCATTAATCATTAAAAACAATTAAACGTCAATTAGTGATAATTCCGCGATCATTAAATTGATTTATTTTAATACTGATAATTCCTGAATCGCGATCCTTGGATTCACAGAATCAGACAGGCATAAACACCATTACTTGGAACCTTTTATCTGAATTTAACTTTAAACACTTGCATACATTACATATCACAGTTTTTCACTCATCTAAGACTTCTAAGATCTAACAGGGAATCATGCTTGATATGATAAGTAACAGCCATTGATTTTGAGCATCAGGCAATGCAGTCACGAGGATTGTCAGTATACTTGTCCACTTAAATCCATACACAGACTTTTGACACACATCAGTGATTAATTAGATGAATTAGGTCAACAAGTGTTTGTGTGTTCCACAGGTATACGGTAATCAATTTTCCTTAGGAGATTTTTGAGCGGTCTTGGGACTTAGAAGATTTGGTTCTAAGAATTTTCAAAGAGATGCTAAGCCTCAGGTCAGTGCCATCGCACAGCAGAGAGGCGCAAACAGCAATGAATTCTTAGAACGGATAGGTTATGCTAAGCCTCAGGTCAATGCCATCGCACAGCAGAGAGGCGCAATACCTATCTTCTTCTTAGAGCAGTATATAAGAATATACATTGTTTTCAGTGACATTTGTCATCTTTTGCTCTGTTTTTCAGGTCTTTGCTCACATTTGTGGCATTTGCTTGCTCCTCACCCCTTATTGGAAATTGATTGATTGTGCAGACCAAGGATACCATGAAAACCTACAACTTGTTGAATTATTTAAGTTTAAGCCAAATCACTGATGATGTCTACTTATCTATTGTGTTGAATCTACCAACACATCGTCTAATCCACTGGCACCACCCTAGATCTACTTTATCCGGTTAGTTAAAGTACCAACCAAGCGTACTATCATTTTCCTAGTATGTTAGACCTAGACTTCTATGATTTATAATTTTCTGTGATTTACTTAACCTTGCAATACATAAAATCCTTTTGGTGTTCCAAGTAACGCGACACCTATGTACTATCACTTTCCATTTTGCTGAATCACATTTCCAGTCTTTCTGTCTTTGCCTTTTCAGCTTAACAAACCTTCCCCCCCTTTTTTTAAATAAATAATTACTGGACATAACCTAATCTCCCCCTAAAATACTAAAACAGAAAATCTTTTTGAGTTTTGGATTTTTAATCGACAAGGAAATTGAGTGAAATAAACTAGAAAATTAAAAAAAATTAAAAAGAAATGAGACATGTGTCGGACTACGCTTCTGTTTCTTCTGAGATAACGTCATTTTTTTCTTAACGCCGTTGACCTCCAACAGATATAAAAATCTGGGTTTATCAAAGGCTTTTGTATAGAGGTCAGCACGTTGAAAATCTGTATTAATTTTATCACATCGATTAAATTCTTTTCAAAACAGTCACGTATAAAGTGATATTTAATTCTGATGTGTTTGGTCTTAGGATGTTGGACCGGATTCTTAGTTACTGCAATTGCAGTAGAATTATCAACAAATATAGGAGTAGAAGAGAAATGCAAACCATAGTCCCGCATTTGCTGTTGTATCCATATGATTTGGGAGCAGCAGCTGGCGGTGGCAACATATTCGGCTTCACAAATGGATAGAGCAACTGATGTCTGCTTCTTACACTGCCAAGTCACCAATCTCCTCCCAAAAAATTGATATCAAATGCTGACGTAGACTTGTAATTCATTTTGCAGCCTCTATAATCCGAGTCACTATACGCCATTAGCTCAAAGTCATCATCATGAGGATACCACAACCCCAGTGTTGGAGTACCCTTCAGATAACGGAAAATCCTCTTGACCCCAATTAAGTGATTCACTTTGGCTTCGCTTGATATCTGGAACATAAACATATGGCATACATGATATCTGGACGCGAGGCAGTCAGATACATGAGAGATCCGATCATCCCACGATACATAGTGGCATCCACCAAATCCTCATTCTCATCAGGAGCCACATCATGATTTGTGGCGAGAGGGGTATCGGCTACAGTAACATTTTCCATATAAAACCGACTCAGAATGTCCCCGACATACTTAGTCTGATGCAGGAAAATACCGGTTGGAGTTTGATCCACCTGTAATCCCAAGAAGAACTTCATTTCTCCCATGGCACTCATTTCAAACTCTGCTTTCATCACAGATTCAAATTCTTTGCACAACCCTTCGTTTCTGGAACCGAAGATAATGTCATCCACATAGATCTGCACCATAAGCAAATCACCATCCTTTTCTTTGATGAACAACGTACAGTCAATCACACCCCTGCGAAAGCCGTGTTTCAACAGATGGGTGGAGAGCTTTTCATACCAAGCTCGAGGAGCCTGATGTAGCCCATACAGAGCCTTGTCTAACTTGTAGACTCTTTCTCGATGATAGGGATCCTTGAATCCCTCGGGTTGACTGACGTATACCTCCTCACGGATTTCCCCATGAAGGAATGCACTCTTCATATCCAATCGATAAACTTTGATCTTCATATACGATGCATAGGCAAGAAATATACGAATTGCTTCCATTCGTGCCACCGGTGCAAACACTTCATTGTAGTCGACTCCCTCGACTTGTCTGAATCCCTGAACAACCAACCGTGCCTTGTTTCTGATAACAACACCTTGGTCATCCTTCTTTCACTTTAGTACCCATTTGGTACCAATCACTTTCACGCCTTTTGGCCTGTCAACGAGTGTCCAAACACCAAGTTTCTAGAACTGGAGCAGCTCTTCTTGCATAGCATTGACCCAGGCCTCATCTTTGAGGGCGTCGCTGATGTACTTAGGCTCGATTTGTGAAACAAAACATGAGAAAGCCCCGTCATTGACATATCCCTTTTCGATGACTGCAGCATAATCAGCAGAGTATAGCTGATTTCGTGTCTGCACACCGGATTGAATATCCCCAATGATAGACGTAGGGGGGGGGGGGTGATTCACACTGATCCTAGTCACTGGTGTTGTAGGAACAGCAACCTCAGAATCCAAGTTTATGACTACTGGTTCAGTATCCGGATTTCCCAATGCCGGTTCAACAGCTGACGATCCAGCTTCTTGACTTATATTAGGCTCACTGTCTTGTTCAGCTGCCACTTCATCATCTGATGAATCATCACTCTCATCCTAAGCATGAGTTGAGGAAACTAAAGCACCATCTGCAGGGTTGTGTTGCTTGAATCCAGATTTGGTGTATTTAGAACCTCGTACATCATCTGAGTAGCAATCACTTCATCTGAATCAAATTGAGGAAGATTAAAGGATTTGAAAAAGCCATCGTAATCGAAGAATGACGATGGACCTTTTCCAGCAGGGGGGTGGTGTATCTTTGCACATCTACATTGCACCACACTTCAACCTGACCTGTCGAATTATTGTAAACGGTATGTTGTATCCTAGAACAATCCCTTGATCAGCTTTCTCACTAAACTTGCCTTCCTGAGACTTCTTCAACAGGGTACATGGAGCTCCAAATGGTTCCAGATACTCCAAGTTAGGTTTGCGCTTCTGAAGCAACTCATAGCAAGTCTTGCCATGCCTTTTGACTACAAACACACGGTTAAGTGTGTAGCAAGAATTAGCAACTGCTTCATTCCAGAGCTGTACTGGAAGCTTAGAATCTGCCAACATTGTCCTCTCAGTCTCGATCAAGCTCCGATTCTTTCGTTCTGCAACTCCATTCATCTGTGGTGTATATGCTGAGGTGAACTGATGAACAATTCTCTTCTCCTTGCAGAAAGCATCCATCCACTAATTCTTGAACTCTGTGCCATTGTCTGAACGAATCTTCCTAACCTTCAGGTTGTAGAGTGACTCCAGCGTCGTGACTAGCACCTTGAATGATTCAAACGTTTCTGACTTAGCTTTCAAAAACATCACCCATGTAAAACGTGAGTAGTCATCTGTGACTACAAAGCAGTACCAGTCTCCTGCTATACTCTTCGTGCTTACTGGACCAAATAGATCCATGTGCAGTAGCTCCAGGGGCATCTCTATAGAATTGACATGCTTGGTCTTGTGAGATCTCCTGGTCTGCTTTCCCTTCTTGCATGAGACACAAAAATCAGGAAGTTTGAAGTTCTTGACAGTAACTCTATCAACTAAGTTGTTATGAATCAGATGATTCATCTTCCTGTGATTAATGTGTCCCATTCTTCTGTGCCAAGAGATGGATTCCTTCTCTGTTGCTTTGGATAAGAAACACTGAACTGTAGACTCAGAGGAAGAAGCATTAGACATATCCAATACATATAAATCATTTTACCTGGATGCCGATATTAAGGCCTGCTCCTCTGGAATCTCCATCTCTTTCTTCAGTATGTAACACTTGTGATTGTCAAACATCACTTTGAAGCCCTCTTCACATATCTAAGACACTGAAAGCAGATTGTTTTCTAATTGTTGAACAAAATCGACTTTGTCGAATCTTACCTTTGCATTACCTACTTCGCCTTGAGCGGTAATGTACCCTCCTTTGTTACCAGCAAAGGAAATGTGTCCCCCTTTAATTCGTTTGACATTGAAAATGAGAGACTTATTTCCTGTCATGTGCCTGGAAGCTCCGCTATCTACAATCCACGTATTGGTAGACGCACTGTAGCGGACAACCTGCACATAATTGAAAACATTTAGTTAAGGAGGGGGACCCAAGCCTTAACTGGCTTGGGTTTCCTAGAGGCCTCACACATTATGAACTCTACCTATTGTCCTTTGTCAGTTGGTGGGACCTCAACCTTCAGTTTGTCACTGCTGTCAGACACATCAGACATTTTAGCTTTCCACATACCATCTTTATGAAAAGATTGTTTGTGGTAAACAGTAGATTGATTAACAGTTTGAACCTTTAGTTTAGTTTCCAGAACTGGTTTCACCTCAGGCATCACAGACTTGCCAGTGACTTGTCTGTGTTGTTTGTGGTGTTGAGGAGATGTGTAAGACCTAGCAGGTGTGTTAGACCTAACAGGAGTCTTAGATCTCTATTTTGGGAACTGAGTAACTTCTTTGTCCAGTTCAACCTTAACCTTAGGTGTCTGATAGCGGGGACAACTAGAAGATATGTGACCTCATTTACCACAAGCATAACATGATCTCCTTTCAAAGGGACTAGGAGATCTCTTGTGGGGTGGGGAGTAGACCTCAGGTATAGGCTCTTTGGTCTCGGTCTTTTGATGTTCACCTTCCTTGACAAACTTAACATGTTTGACATTATAATTTATTTGCCTTTGAAGATGAGTGTTATCTTTCTTAACTGGTTTATTTTGAGTGGTTTTTGAAATCTTGGATTGTGTGTTAGTAGACTTAGAATCCAACCCAAGAGATGCTTGAACATTCTCTTCCACCCGTTTTTCATTTCCAGTCGTGCCTGATGTTGAGGGTTTCTGATCAGCACCCGAAGAAACAGGTTTAACTACTGTATCTGGGTCACTGACTAGAGGAGTTGTCACCACATGATCTTTAATTGGATTATTATTGATTGGACGTTGTTTGGTGTTCAATAGACTCTCATGTGGTGGTGGAACAACTTTATAACCCAAACCCTCCCCGTTGTTGCGTTCCTTAACCAAGTTTTTCAAAATATGCGAGGAACTCGCAAGACTATGAAGTTTCTGTTTTAAAGACTCATTTTCAACTTGTAAAACTGCTTTATCCCTTTTAGTTTCTTCAATGGTCTTTAAGTAGAATTTAATATCATTCTCTTGGTTGAAGGCAACAACTTCAGTCTCTTTTAATTGCTTCTTTAGAGCCTCAACCTTTTCTTTATAACTGCTTTCATTTTGTTTTAATACTTTGTTAGCCTCTGTGCATAATTTTAAGTCCTTTACTAAGTTATCATTGTGATCTAATAACCTAGCAAATTTTAATTCAATGTTTTCCCTAAATTTTCACATTTAACACATGCATGTTTAGCAAACAGTTCATCTTTTGATTCTACCGGTGCAGATGTGGACGTTCCGGCCATGAAAGCATTTTGAGACTGTGGTTGTCCTTCAGATTCAGTATTCAGCTCATTCTCAACAATTTGGTTAACGGTAGCTAAAGTCTCATCCATTTCAGCAGTAACTTCAGTCTCTTTTAATTGCTTCTTTAGAGCTCTCCCCCTCACTCGCTGAGTCTTCATTCAGCTCATCAACGGATGCTATGTTGGCTTCACTATCAGATAAGAACCGGAAGGATCAATCATGTCCTTCATCACCTTGAGCAACCATAGCTTTAGCGTCACTGCTTGTGGGAGCTGTCTTTTTCTCCTTATCTTGTTTGTTAAAAGAAGAGAAGGGATTCCCGTCGCCAGTCTTCTTTGGTTTGACACATTCCCTCTTGAAGTGGCCTTTTTCTCCATAGTTGAAGCAAGTGACTTTGGACTTGTCAAACCCAAATGTAGTATCTTTGGTAGCCACTAGGTTCTGTCCCGTCTTTTTCACAAACTTCTTAGCTCGTCGCACAACACTTGCAAGAGCCCACATTATGTCCATCCGTTCCAACTCATTCTCATCCACCTGCTCGTAGTCTTCATCAGCCAGGTGACAATTTCCAATCTTCCCGGCCACTAAACCATCATAGGAATGAGCTACCGCAGCAAGTAGATCCATGTGTTCCTTTGCAACCTCCACAGTTACTTTTCCCAAATTGTCTGTCATTAACTTCGTTGATTGAGTAACTATTGGACTTTGAAGAACCCCAGATGTACCATGTGACTCACTACCAGAAGATGAGCCTTGATCAGTAGACGGTGATGCATTTGACACAAAAGCAATTTGTAGAGGAGCGCTGGAGGCTTTGGAAGTAGAGGTAGAAGTAGGAGTAACATTGTAAAGTGATGGATCTTGAGTGTAAGCTCCTTTCTTCGTTCTGTACTTGTGTTGGACCTCTTCCTCTCTCAGTTTCAGGATGAAGTCATTAATATCCAAAGTTTCCAAAACTGAGTTATAGCGTAAAGTGGAAATCACTTCAACTCTTCTTTAGACTGAGTGTGAAGTTCAATCAGACGATCAATAATCTCATCCAAGCTTTCATTCCTAATAGACGAGAAGTTGTAAAACTCTTTCTTCAAGGCTTTAGCCTTCAGTGAATTAAGTGTTGAATTGCTATCGTATCTCTTCTTAAGAGCGTCCCATAACTTTTTGCTCTGTTTGTGCTCTGAGTATTGATGAAAGATGTCTTTAGGAATCGACTGTGTCAACATTGCATAAGCTTTCTTTTCAGCATTATAGGCAGCCTTTGTGCATCACTTAGTCCACTTAAAGTCAACGGTATTCCATCAGTACCAACGGGCATGTTATATCCAGTCTCAATCGAGTTCCATAAATTGGTATCCACACCATTTAGATGAATTTCGAATCTTTGTTTCCACTGAGGAAATTCATCAATAGACAGTAGTTTAGGTGGTTTATTGTGGTTTCCAATTTCATTCTCCAGTAATAAAAGGTTCTGAATCCTAGAGTCCTTTCCAGCTAAGAAGGCAAAATTTTCGGAGTCCATTTTGTCTTAGTTTAAACCTGAAGGTTGAACTGTTTGGGCGACTGGAGAGTACGACTGAGAGGCGACTGACACTAACAGTGTGCGATTGAACACAGTCGTACGACTGGACAGGCGATTATGACACTTGAGCGACTGGACAGGCGATTGTGACACTTGAGCGACTGGACAGACCGGCTGACTCAACCGGGCGATTGAACAAGCGACTGAGTTCAATCGTACGATTGAACTGTGCGACTGGACTTCAGTCGTACGATTGAGATAATCGTGCGACTGAGACTGTTGAAATCGGGTTTTTTCACACACTTTGACCTAAAACGCAAGTTTTTACACCCTAGACGGCTGAAACTCAAAAAAGATTGAATTTTCAGAACATGCACACGTAAAAACTTGATTTTGAGCAGAAAGAATGGATCTTTTCGCTTAAAAACGTTGACTTTTTCCAAAACAAGATTGAATCAAAGAAGAATCAAGAGCCAAGGTTCTGATACCACTTGTTAGGACCGTGTATGGATGGAGTACTAACTGATTCTTCGTTAAACCGGATCAAATAGTGCGGAATCCTATTTGATTGGTGATCCAATCAGGGAAAACGTTAACAAGATCAAACCTAACGATTAGAGAACGTTAAGAACGAACTAGGAACGATCTAAAACCTTTTATGAACTTGGAATGGACGAACAGGACGCTCTGGGTAGACTAGGGTTGTAAGTATTCGAAGTGTTTTGTTTTTCCACGAATTAAGTGGTATTTATAGGTTACAGTTCTCATTCGTACGACTGAGCCAAGCAACTGGCTCAGTCGTGCGACTGAGTCATACGATTGATTCATTCGTATGACTGAGTCAGTCTTATGACTCAATCATGCGATTGACTCAATCACCTGGTTCAGTCGTGCGATTGGCCCATTCACATGGTCCAGTCGTGCGACTGAATCAGGATACTTAGTTAAACACATTCTTAAACCTTTAATGGTTCAGAACTATGTCTAACAACCATAAACCTATTTAACATTGTCATATATGTGTGTAACAATAAATAATTTAAATAGATATAACATTAAACAACCAATAACATATATCGAAGAGTTTCTCATTTGTATTAATCAAACATTACATACGTGTAACAAGAAAAGAAAGTCTATAACATTTAAGTTTACTAGACTAGAACTGGGGACATGTGTACCAACATGTGTTGATTAGATGATGATGTGTGATGATGCATGATGATGTGTGATGATGTGTGATGTAAGTTTTGTTCCTTAATACGTATTATTTACGTTGTTTCACGTAGTACGATTATGTTAATATATGTAAAGTATTATCTTAACGAAGCAAAAGAAATAAGATAATAAGAAGTGGACCTTAATGAATGAATGAAAGCCTTGCAAGAAAAATGGAAAGAGGTTCACAACTCCATGTGAGTTTTTAGAACAACTGTGCATGGAATAGCATGCGATTTTGGCTAACTCATGAGGGTTCACACCCAGTAGGAGTCAGTCTTGGTGGCTGCTCCATACGTGCGATATGGTATTAACTGTGTGTTATGTAGCGTGCGATCATGGCTACCTCATGAGAGTTCACACACAAACGGGAGTCAGTCTTAGTGACTGTTCCATACATGCGATATGGAATCCTTGTCATTCGACCTCAGAAATCGTGGTTGTGTGTCACGAAGAGGGTAAAGCTTGACAGGATCTAGATTCAATAAAAGATAATAATAAAGTACGAAAGGAACGAATGGTGAGATAAGAAATAATGAGTACGTAAGTGACGGATGATGAGATCCATGTCGCGTACCCCGGTACTGTGTCAGTCTTCGGACATGAGTCATGGGTTTGTTTACATGCCCTGGCATAGTATCAGTCTTCGGACATGAGTCAGGGGTATTGCATGAGACAAAATAGAGAGATGAGATCTTTGTCATGTACTCCGATACTGTGTCAGTCCTCGGACATGAGTCGGGGGTTTGATTACAGGCCCCGACACAGTATTAGTCTTCGGACATGAGTCGGGGGTATTGCATGAGACGAGATAATAAGGTGAGCGACTTTGTGTTGCAACAAACTCGGATAGAGTTCAATCCAGGTGATTGACTCGAATGGGATCTTTGTCACGTATCCCGGTATTGTGTCAGTCTTCGAACATGAGTCGGGGGTTTGTGTACAGGCCCCGGCACAGCATCAGCTTTCGAGCTTGAATCGGGGATATTGCATGAGACAAGATTCGAGTAATGAAGAGTAATGCGCGAAGAAATGAATGAATGAACGAATAATAATGAAGATAATAATAATAATTATTATCAGTATGAATGTATGATGTATGACAACTGACGAACGTAAAGTACGAAAAGAAAGTAAGAGAAAAGAAAGTAAAAGATAATGAGAAGTATGAACGATAATATGAATACGAAAGTAAATAAAAGAATGAAACAATGAAAGTATGAAAGAATGAAGCAAATAAAGAACACAGATTGAGTGTACGTATGTTGTATGACCACGAATGAATGTAAAGACTAGTTTTTAAAGGAATAAAGTATTTTATTATAAAAACTAGAACTCACTCAGCGTTGCTGACTTTTTGTATGCATGATAGTTGGTGTTGATGCTGAGGAGTTGCAGGCATGGATGCATAAGCTACTAAGAGCGTTTTAAGGCTGGCATCCATATTTTGACATGTCATTGTATTTTGAGATGAAAACGAATGTTGTAATGTAATGAAATGACATGTTTTTAGTTATTAATGAAAGTTTTAAATTCCGCTGCAAAATAAATGTACGTTTTAAAATGTTTTATGTGCGATGAATGAATAACTGTGAGGTGCCCGGTTACAGCGAAGCTAATAGAACAATAAGAGTAGCTGATAAACCTGTGAGAGTTATTGTGTGTGTATGCGTGTAATCTATTGTTTATTAAGAGGGTATACTGAGTGTGAGTGTGCGTGTGGTGGTGGTGGTGTGGGGGGGGTTGTTAAGTTTCAACATCACTCTCCCTTGCAAGTAATTGCAGTTAAACTTGGCCGGGTTAAAACAATATATTCATCTCTAGTTAAATAGTATGTCTGGGTACTTGTGGGTTCAAAGGGTACCATCCTCTTCACCACTATTAGCATATTGATGGTTATGAATGTAAAACGCATTTAAATGACTACCAAAACATAAATAAACCTATAATTATTTTTGTAAATTTATATAAAAACAATACACAATAAGTAAGCACCAACTTTTGGTGTCTCCCCAACTAATGACAACTATGATGGAGAAATGATAATGCCCATAAAGTAAGAAAATATGATGTCTATACGTGAACCTTAAAACCTCACTTATTGATTTCTAAATTTAATGAAAGTATAAGAAGCCCACAACTACATATAAATTAGCTTAAATTTGAAAGTGTCAGTTAAGTTTTGTTGGTTAGATTTGAATCATAATAGATAGATAAATTTTTTGGTATAACTACTCTAACTATCTAATTTTAGGTAAAAAGATTAAAACAAGATTTTTATTATTTAAATACTTGTGAATGTTTTATTATATAAAATAATAATTAATTATCATTTGTTATATGTAGATACATATTGAATTAATGATTTAGATAATTGAATTAATGATAATGATTTAGATAATTGAATTAATATATCAAAATATGTCAAACCAGGGGTTGAAAATGTAAACATAGACTTTGTGCATTGAGGGACCATGCTTGTCCTTTTACAAAACTTAACTAAATCTTCGTTAGTTATCAAATTTAACTTAAGGGAGAGGATATGCTACAAAAGCTATATATTCTAAAAAGGGTGAGAAGTAATTCTGGCCATTGGATCAACTCATTAAAATAAATCAATGGTTCAAAAAAACACTGTGGCAAACATGTAAATAAGTGGAAAACTGCTAATAGGTGGATGGGCAAAAAAGTAATTTGACACAATGGTTGTTTGATACAATGGTTGTTTGACACAATGGTTGTTTGACACAATGATTGTTTGAAACAATGGTAGTTTGACACAATGGTAGTTTGACACAATTCTAGTTTAACACAATAGTAGTTTGACACAATGTTAATTTGAAACAATAGTAATTTGGTATGTTGGCATGTTGTTATATTTTGCTATGTGTTGGCATGTTAATATTTGTTGCTATATGTTGCTTTACATACAATAGTATTTTGGTAACTTGTTTTTATCGTCAAAACCAAACGTAAACAAAACTCTTCAAATATGACACAATGAGTCTTATGACACAATGAATATAATGGCACAATGAATATAATGACACAATTAATCTTATAACATAATGAATCCTATTCTTGAATAGGCATAGAATCAAATGTTGAAGTGCTTGAAGCTTGATTATCCTTAATGCTTTGAAGATATAAACTGCAATTGCGTAGAATGTGACCAGGTTGTTTGCAAAAACCCACAATTTCTCAACTTTTTTCCTGCTTGTTCGATAGCTAACTCATGAGCTGACTTCATTCTTTTCGGCCTACCTTTTGTCTTTTGCTTAACAGGTACACGGAATTTTGCTTCATTTCGTTCGCTCCCTCCAGTTAACTCTGCAAACCTATCTCTCCTGCTTGGAGGTGGGGCGACCATTTGAACTTCATCAACCTTAGACTTGTAACTATTTAAATAATCAAGAAAAAACACAACTCGTCTTTGTTCGTAACCAATTGATTAACAATATTTGTTTTATTTAGACACAATGACAATACAAAAGACACAATGACGAACAAAAAGACACAATGATGATATCTAAGACACAATAATGATGTCAATCAATAACAAAATTCATAGAACAAACACAACAGCATAAAGACACAACATATAGAGACTCACCTGATATTTATAAAATATGTTCAACAACATATTGATAATGTCTAGAGTAATCTAACAGTATAGACACAATAACTGTTTTATTCAGACACAATGACAATACAGAAGACACAATGACGAACAAAAAGACACAATGATGATACCTATAACACAATGATGATACCTATGACACAATGATGATACCTATGACACAATGATGATACCTATGACACAATGATGATGTCAATCAATAACAAAATTCACTGAATCAGACAGTATAGACACAATGATAATCCAAACGACAAAATTACGGTGCGAAAATTAACATACTATTTCAATTACAGTATATAATCGTCTTCATACGTACCAAACTGATGATCAATCGTCGACATCGGCGAAGTAATTGATGTAAAGCAATCTTCAACAGATGAATTCGATCGTTTGAATCTTCAACGATTGAAATTGATGTAAGCTGAAACTTCGTACGTTTAAATCTTCAACGATTGAAATTGATGTAAGATGAATTCGATCGTTTGATCGTTTGAAAACCTCAATCGTACAGAAAAAGTCAATATATCCCACACCTTCATCTTAATAAATTAGATTTCCTAAAATACCCCTCCTTCCATTTTTAAAAATATGCCACATGTTACTCACCGATTGCTTTTCACACTTTTTACATAATGTTTCCTTTGTATTTGAACTTTTCTCTTAACTTAATATTCGTTAATATGTTCTTCCTTGAATTCAGTTAAAAAAAGGAAAAGAAACAAAGGAAGTTGTGGATTGCAAAACGTAGGTGTTAGGTGTATGGATGCATGTTTAATATAAAATTATTATGATGTTAAAATTTTAAAAATATACATTAAGTCTTATTATTCTAAAAATCAATGATACTTAACTCAATTACATAAAAATTTAAAAATGATAATGCCATAAAATATGTCTCCCATAGTCCCATTCGCAAACATGAAGCCAAAATTCAACAAGTGAAAGTTTGAGCATTAGACCTATCAAACGATCAATCATCTATTGTTTAAAAAATTAATGATACTTAACTCAAGTGTTTGAGATGATTCATCTTAATGTTTCATTAAAATAAGAGCAGCCTCTGCGATTAAATCTTACTTATGACAAAAAATAGTTTTTCAGGTTGGGTTAAGTGGTTTTCTCACCTAAAGTGAGTTTCCTTCTAATAGTGGTATCAGGTTTTATATTCGAGTAATGAATATCATCGGATGGGCCAGTGGCCAGTTAGTAATCCTTCAGCCGTTCAAAAAAATCTTTTGTATTAAAAACATGCATAATTACATAATTATGCAGCATCTTAAAATATTATTTAATATGCATAACATACTATCAACTCAAATTCAAACTAATAAAATTCTCTATTTTGTGGTATAATTATTTTTTTTTAATTTAAAACATATGAAACTTTTTAGTTTTTAATTTTTTTTTTGATAAAACTAGATTTCAAGGGAAAAAAATAACAAAAGATAGTTATTCATTTTCCCTTACAACCACATAACATTTACGTAATGTCTTGGGACCGCTTGAACTTAGCCACTAAATTAGTGATTAGTGGTTCAAAATCCTTCCTAGCTTTCACATTTTACTAATACATTGAAAGTTGGTGGGGTAAATTTCAAATCAGTACTCTTATTTTTCATAAGAAATACGATAACTCACAAAAAATAATAAAAACACTATTTTATCTAGACATTATTATTAAAATATAACATTATATCTTTAAATGAACTTATTGGTGTTAATTTATAGGTTTTGTATATTTTAAATTTTTACACGTGTGAAATTCATTTACACATATATAAGCTTACCATTTATACATGTGTAAGTTTTTACTATTTACACGTGTAAAATTTTTAAAAATATGCATCTAAATTATCAAATATAAACTAATATAACAATATTGTACTATAATAATAATAATGTTAACACTGTAGTTAAAGTAATAGATTTTAATTTTTCTCTACAAGTTCTCGGATTTTTTTTTCAATTTAGGAGTTCTCATTTGATCTTTACCCTTTTCAGTCACATAATTTATAATTTTTGCTTTTTTAATTGCTTAAAGTGTATTTGAGTAAACTTCAACATTATTATTTTAGGTGATTATATAATTTTTAATTGAAAACCTAGAGAATGAAAATGATAACAAAACGAGTTACTGTTAGGACCGTGTACGGACGGAGTACTAACTGATTCAACGTGAAACCAGATCAAATAGTGCGGAATCCTATTTGATTGGCGATCCAATCAGGGAGAACGTTAATCCGATCAAAACTAACGATGAGAAAACATTAAGTGTTGATTAGAATCGATCAGAATCGTTGTATGAAGTTGGAAGGGACTCTCTGGACGAACAGGAACGGCTAGGGTTGATAATTCTTGAAGTGTTTTCTTTTTTCACGAATTAAGTGGTATTTATAGATTATAGCTTTCATTCGTATGACTGAGCCATGCGTATGGCTCAGTCATGCGACTGAGTCGTACGATTGATCTATTCGTACGACTGAGTCAATCTTATGACTCAATCGTGCGATTGACTCAATCACCAGGTTCAGTCGTGCGACTAACCAATTCGCATGGTCCAGTCGTGCGACTGAATCATGATACTTAGTTAAACATATTCCTAAATCTTTAATGATACAGAACTATGTCTAACAACTGTAAACCTATATAACATGTTCATATAAGCGTGTAACAATCAATCATATTAATAGATATAACATTCAACAACCACAAACATTCAAAGAAGAGTTTTCATTTCATATATCAAACATTACATAACTGTTACAAAGTGAAAGTCAATTACATTTGAGCTCACTAGAACTAGAACTAGGGACATGTGTACCAACAAACTCCCCCTTGGACCTAGTTCTATCTAATCTTTAACTTCCCTTTTAAACTCTTCAAATCTCTTAGCCTGTTCTTCTTTAGAAACACCGGCATGGATATTAAGTGCGAAGCATAAACGTATGACATGCTGGAACTACAGTGCTTGCACTATATCCCGCGTATCAAAAATAATGGCCACTTGTACAATATGTAGACATCAGAAGCAGACAAGTTGGTTGCCACATAGGGTCAAATACCCTTATCGTCTCTACCTTCCCTTCCCTATCCAAAACTATGACGGCCTCACCAGTACGCCAGTCATAATACCAACATTTGAAATGGGGTGCAAAATCTTATGTCATCTCCCTCAATGGAATACGCGACATTGTGCGCGGAGGGTGCTATTTTAGGACAATCTTTGGTCTTCCAGTGATAGGGTTCACCTCAGATCTTCTGATGTTCCTCGTAGCCTGCTAAGGTTGAAGTTCACCCATCTGGTAAGATATTCACGTTTCAGCACAGCCTCAAACCAGCCTTACATTTTCTTCATGTCAGCATACAGCAGCTTCAGTCTTGCCAGCTGGTTGAGCTCAAAACCAGGGAGAGTCTTTAGATCGTGTGGGAATCTAAAGTACTCGATTCCCTTCTCCCTCTTAACAGCGTACACATTGAGATCCTCAAAATAAGCCCACGATATAATCTTCCCTGACACCTTCTGATGTTTCTTGACTTTGTAGATCTTGGTGTAGGTACTTTGCTTAGCTGTAGCGCACTGGGCTCTAATCTCTGAGAAGCAAGCCGCCTATTCAGCCTTTCTGATATCTACATCAGCGTTCAAGGCTGGGGCCTGGCTTGTAGATGCTTCTGCTTCCTTTTCCTTCTGGCTCGGCTTCTCCAACGTATCGCTGCCTAGAGTATTACCCAGATCGGGAAACACATTTCCCTCTCAATCAGTATACTCAGGATAATGCTGAGCCGTGACGTCTTCTATCTCAATCTCGTCTATATCGTTTAGCTCCTCGTCACTCTCCACATCGAAGGTAGGAGCATCCTTCACTATCTCGTCAAGATTCAGCTGGAACATTTCAGCAAGTTGCTCATCAGTGAGGTCGTGAATTATTTCTGCTTCTTCAGGAGTATAACTCACGGACCTCCTGACGATCCCTTGCAGATCAAGTATCATAGTCAGTTGAGACTTGATCTGCTGTAAGGGAGCAACATCATACTCATCTTGTTGAAATGTTTGATCTGCCTGATTTAAACATGTAACACAACAATAGTTAGTATGTAATCAAGATAATCAAACACTGAATAATAAATATATACATTATTTTCATAACATTAAATGATGATTTCAAGTACAAAAGTTGAACAAAGTAAAACATCTAATCTTTACTTTTGCCTTGAATCCTCTCTACTTCTTCAGCTGAGGGTGAGGTCGGCGGGGCAGACGATGATGCTCCCTGGTCTTGTTTCCTCTTTGTCCTTTGCTCTTGACCAGGAGCATAGGCGGATGCAGGTGCATCCCTTTCATCGTCATCATCATCATCATCCCTCCTACTTCCCGCTTCCCCGTCACCCTCCTTAACATCATCATCACTTTCGTCCTCTTCATCATCATCATCGGCATCATCATCACCATCATCTCCATCTCCCTCTCTGATCTTAAGAGGCTCCTCCTTTGACCCTTTGAGCCTCAGCATGATGGTCTTGTTGGTAGTCTCCAACTCCTCTATCCTTCTGGCTGATTGGACATGTTGCTCCTGGAGTTAGGACATCTCTGAGCTCTGTGCAGCAATCTGCTGTGCCTGTTGCTCAATCAGCTGAGCCTGCTAAGATATCTGCTGAGATTGTGCAGCAGTAAGCTCTACTAGCTGATGAATCTGAGCAGTCTTCTCGTCATCGGCTGCTAACAGTCTCAGTACCATTCGATTCAGTGCTGAGAGCTGTTCCTCTACCCCACTGTGAGGTAGAGGAGATTCAGATAGAAAGGAGGGAAAAGATGACGGGCCTGCTGGTGACTGGTGGTGGTGGTGGTAGTAGTGAAGATTGGGGGTGGTATAGATGAAGTTGGTGGTGGAGTGGATGTGGTAGTGGTATGATGGGTGGCTGTGGTAGGTGGTGTAGTGGTGGTAGGTGGTGTAGTGGTGGAAGTGGTGGTGGAGGTAGTGATCAGCGTGATCCTCCGTCTCTTTGGCTTCAGCCCATGTGGCTGAGCCATCCTCTTCCTCCAAGTCCCCTGGACCCGGAGGCTTCCCCTTGCCTGCTGGGCTGGTCTGGGATATATGATGGATATGTAGTAGTCTCCCCAGACCCTCCCGGACGTCCACCAACCGTCCTGATCCCCCTCTCGGTGGCAACCACCCGACTGCCCACCGTCCTGGTCAGTGGTTCCTCGTCAGACTCTTCCTCCTCATCGGGGTAGAAGTCCTGATGGAAACAGCTGTCTGTAGATCACCGTGTGGAGATGGTGGAGATGTAACCTTAGTAGTAGTGGTCTTTGTGTGAGAAGGACTTGTATCTCCACCATCACCACTATCTTCGTCGTCTGAGTCATCATCAGGAACCAATATCGGCTCAGTGTCAGAATCACTCTCGTCGTGGCGCCACTTCCTCTTTGATGGCGCCATGTAGTCTTCCAGGGCCAGATGCCCAAAAATCTCCTCACCGGGGGCTTCACCTGCTTCCCCCGGTATACCCTCATCCTTCCCAGAGTCATGTCGTCCATGACCTCCAGGACCACATCATCCTCTTTCTCCTTCGGCAGCGAGGGGAGCATCTGATCTATGATCATCTGTATAAACGTGGATATGTACAGAAGCTTTCCTTCCCCTTCGCTTTGATGTTCTCCACCATATAGGTGAAGATCATCCTGGAGAAGCTGAATGGATGATTTAGCACCAGTGCAGCGTATGCATTCTACATCTGGTCTGAAAGCTCATCAAATCCACCCTTCCTTGATGCGATGCATCTCAGAAGTACATGGGCTAAGTATTTAAACTAGGGGCACAACTCGCTCTTGTTGAGCATACTTGCGTTAATGTCCCCAGAATACTTAGCCCTCTTAAAGCATCCGCGAACAGTGAGGGGATGTAATCGGGTGGGGCAGTCGAAATCATCCCCTAACTCCAGTACGATCCTGATATTCTCCTCTGTAATCTGGATGGCCTCCCTTAAGATCGAACTCCTGATAGTATGGGGCTCAGTGGACCTATCTACAGCAGTGCCTTCCCAAAACGCCTACTGTATGGATCTATATGCTGTGCATGGCATAGAGATCGCTCGAAAATCCTCGAGAGTCTTAAGAAAGTGATAATGCCAGCAAACTCCGCAACATTGCGGGAAGAGAGATAGAGATAAGCACATATGTTGTGCTTAGAGCTCATCGGCCACCGACTAGCCATCTGTGACACAAAGTAAATAAACATTAGTACATGTCAAAGAATACTAAACTTGTCTCATGAACTTGAAAATTTTGTTTAGTCGTGCGACTGAGTTGAGCGATTGAATCTAGTCGTGCGACTGAGCTGGACGACTGAGATCTAGTCGTGCGATTGAGCTCATACGTACGATTGAGTCATGCGACTGGACTTAGTCGTATGTTCTTACATGCATTTACCTCAGTCATGCGATTGAGCTCAGACGCATGGTTCAGTCGTACGATTGAACCATTCGTCCATCTCAGTCGTGCGATTGAGCCATTCGCCTCGCTCAGTCGTGCGATTGAAGTTCATCAGTGTGTCCAATCGCATGCCCGACTGTTTGTTCATTCAAATTTAGTTTTTGAGCAGTACTTGATGTTAAACGTTGAGGATTGGCTCATTTGGTTCACAAATGACCTACTAAAACCCTAATAACTTTAATTTGTTCAGAAAGCTTAGTTTTATTGGTTTATTTGTCATCTTTGGTTCGGTTTTAACTTAGGTCATAGTTTCGCTCCTTTTGACGTTGTAGTAATCGATTAATCAGCCAAATGATGTCTCTCAGTACATATGGAATCGAATCAAACGTCAGAGAATGTCAAAAACAGGTCTAAGCAGATCAAACGAAATTTCGGCAGTATGGTGTGTATCGTGCGTCTGAGGGGCGATTTGAGTGAATGAGACGAATGAGACCGACTCCCCCTCAATTTATACTAGGGCATCCTTCAGTCGTGCGACTAAACCTAGTCGCACGATTGATTCGTGCGACTGAGCTTCAGTCGTACGACTTGCTCATTCGGTCATCTCCAATCGGACGATTGAGGATCATTCGTGCGACTGTCACAGTCGGTCACCTCCAATTGTGCGATTGGGCTTATTCGTATGGTCCATTCGTATGACTGACCCATACTCATGGTTTAGTCGTGCGAATGGGTTCATTCGTATGATCCAATCGTATGACTGGTACATATTCATGGTCTGGTCGTGCGAATGGGTCATACTTGTGAAATTTGGCCTTTTTGACCCATTGACACTTAGTCCCTTGTAACAATAGATAAAACATTTTGATCATTTTATCATCTCAGACTCGACCAATTTAAGATTAAAAACCTTTTGATCACCTCAGATGTGATCCATTTATCCACCTGATCATCTCAGACATGATCCATTTATCCAACTGATCATCTCAGACATGATCCATTTATCCACCTGATCATCTCAGACATGATTCATTTATCCACCTGATCATCTCAGACATGATCCTTTTACCTTTTCAAAAACAATTGATTTAAGATTAACGTTAAGTTCATTTTGTGATATTCATAGCAATGAATAACATAGCATAGTCCGACACTGACACACTTTACAAATAACTTGAAAGACTAAACTAAGTAACAAATAAACATGTTTTTGTGATTTTGTTAGGGTTAGGTAGATAAGCTTATTAGCATTAACATCATTTCAAAGACAGATTCATATGGAATCAGACAGGCATAAACTCAATTACTTGGAACTTTTATATATTTATTGAAATGGAAACTAACATATTTACATATCACAGTTTCTCATTCATCTGAGACTTGTAAGTTCTAACTGAGAATCATGGTTGATCTGATATGTAACACACGTTGATTTGAACATCAGGCGGTGCATCCATGACGATTGTCAGTATACTTGTCAACTTAAATCCATACACAGACTTTTGACACATATTGGTGATGTATTAGGTTATATTATTTCAACCAACATTTGTGGATCCCAAGCTTATATGGTAATCAACATTCCTCAGGAGAATTTCTAGCGGTCTACGGGGATTTTGACTAGAAGAGACTATTCATAGAGCTTTCAAAGAGTAGCCAAGCCTCAGGTCAGTGCCATCGCACAGCAGAGAGGCGGCAAACAACAATGAATTCTAGAATATCTAGGTTATGATTATCCTCAGGTCAGTGCTATCTCACAGCAGAGAGGCACACAACCTATCTTCTTGTTAGAACATCTTTAAAATTTTCTTTTGCACATAACGCACTAGCAACATAGGTTATCAGCTTGATTGCGTTTATTTTCATTTTTTCGTGCTTTGCTCGTTTTGTGGTCATCCGCACACTTTTAGTGGCGTTAATTTGCTCGTCCTCCCTTATTGGAAATAACTGATTGTGTTAACCAGTGATAAGATGGGAACCCACAGTGGGTTGAACAGATTAGTGTAAATAGAGTTCACCAATGATGTCTACTAGTCTATTGTGTTGAATCTACCGACACATCGTATAATGAACTAACACCTCCCTAGATCGACTTTCTCAGTATAATTATAGTTACAAACAAGTTTACTATCATTTTCCCAATTTGTTAAACTTAGAATTCTCTGACTAACAATTTTTGTGATTTAATTAAACTAAAATTACAAAAATTGAAAATCTTTTTGATGTTTCAAGTAACTTGACGCCTGTGTACTATCACTTTCCATAGCATTAAATCACATTCTTATTTTGTTGTTTTTGCCTTTTAGCTTATCTGTCCCCCCCCCTTTTTTTCTTTTTTTTAAACTAATCTCCCCCTAAAATTCTAAAACAAAAATATTTTGTGTTTTTGGATTTTTATGAGACAAGGAAATTAAAACAAATAAAAATAAAAATAAAATAAAATTGAAAAACTGAACAAGTGTCGGACTAAGCATCTGTGTCTTCTGAAATAATATCACTTTTCTTTTCACGCCTTTGACCTCTAACAGATAGAAAAATCTGGGTTTATCAAACGGTTTGGTGTAGAGGTCAGCGCGTTGAAAATCCGTGTTTATCTTAACCATATCAATTAATTGTTTTTCATAGCAGTCGCGTATGAAATGATACTTTATGCCGATGTGTTTTGTTTTAAAGTGTTGAACTGGATTTTTAGTTACGGCTATGGCAGCTGAGTTATCAACATATATAGGGGTGTTAGAAATTGTAAACATTAGTCCCGCATTTGCTGTTGGATCCAGATGATCTGAGAGCAACAACTTGCAGCAGCAACGTATTCAGCTTCATAGGTTGATAAGGCAACCGAGGTCTGCTTCTTGCATTGCCAGGTGACTAAACGCCTTCCAAAGAACTGACACCCTGCTGATGTAGACTTGAAGTTCATCTTGCAGCCGCCGTAGTCTTAATCACAATACGCCGTTAGCTCGAAGTCATCATCATGAGGATACCACGACCCCGATGTTGGAGTACCCTTCAGATAATGAAAAATTCTTTTTACCCCAATCAGATGATTTACTTTCGGTTTGGCTTGATATCTAGAGCATAGACATGTGGCATACATGATATCTGGACGCGAGGCACTGAGATACATGAGAGATCGATCATCCATGATACATAGTGGCATCCACCGAATCCCCATTCTCATCAGGTGCCACATCATGATTGTAGCGAGTGGGGGTACCGGCAGCAGTGACATCCATTCATCTGTGGCGTGTATGCAGAGGTGTACTGATGAACAATTCCCTTTTCTTTGCAGAAAGCATCCATCCACTGATTTTTGAACTCAGTTCCATTGTCGGAACGTATCTTCCTCACCTTTAGTTGTAGAGAGACTCCAGCGTTGTGATAAGCACCTTGAACGACTTAAAGGTTTCTGACTTAGCTTTCAGAAACATCACCCAGGAGAAAAGGAGTAGTCATCTGTGACGACAAAGCAGTACCAGTCTCCTGCGATACTCTGAGATTACAGGACCGAATAGATCCATATGCAGTAGCTCCAGTGGCATCTCGATAGAATTAACATGCTGGTCTTGTGAGACTTCCTGGTCTGCTTTCCCTTCTTGCACGAGACATAAAAATCAAGAAGTTTGAAGTTCTTACAGTAACTCCCTCAACTAAGTGGTATGAATAAGTAATTCATCTTCCTGTGATTTATGTGTCCCATTCTCCTGTGCCATGAGATGGACTCCTTTTCTATTGCTTTTGATAAAAAGCACTGAACAGTAGACTCAGTAGTAGAAGCATTTGACATGTCCAAGACGTACAAATCGTTGTACCTGGATGCTGACATTAAGACCTGCTCCTCAGGAATCTCCATCTCCTTCTTCAGAATGTAACACTTCCGATTGTCAAACATCACTTTAAGCCCATGTCACATCTGAGAAACTAAAAGCAAATGTGTTTCCATTGTTGAACATAATTCACTTTATCAAATTTTACCGGGCCATTATCTACTTCTTCTTTGTGCGGTAATGTATCCTCCTTTGTTTCAACAAAAGAAACGTGTCCCCTTTAATTGTGTTTGACATTGTAAAGGAGAGACTAATTTCCCGTCATGTGCCTGGATGCCCCGCTATCTACTATCCATGTGGTTGGTAGAAGCACTATAGCGGACAACCTGCATATATAAAAAATAATTAGTTAAGGAGGGGACCCAAGCCTTGACTGGCTTGGGTCCCAGAGGCCTCACACATCACAAACTCAACCCACTGACCTTTAGCAGTTTGAGAGACCTCATCCTTCAGCTTATCAACACTATCAGCACATCCGATGTCTTAGCTTTCCACAGACCATCTTTGTGTAAGGATTGTTTGTGGTAAGCTGATGACTAATTATTGTTGAACTTTAGGTTTGTGTTCAAAATAGGTTTCACCTCAGGCATCACAGACTTGCTGATGTTGTCTGTGGGTTGGGGAGGAGTAAAAGACCTAGAAGGTGTTTTAGACTAACAGGAGTTTTAGACCTCTGTTTTGAAGATACCTATTTAACATCTTAATCTAGTTCAACTTTAATCTAGGTGTCTGATAGCGAGGACGGTTCGAAGAGATGTGACCTCTTTGTCCACAAGTATAGCATGATCTCCTCTTAACAGGACTAGGAGATCTATTGTGGGGTGGGGAGCACATACAGGTATGGGCTTTTGGTCACAATCTAACCTTTGATTTCACCTTCTTTGACAAATTTTAATAGTTTAATATTATGATTACTTTGTCTATGAATATGATTGTTATCTTGCTTAAACCGGTTTGACTGAGTGATTTTTGAAATCTTGGGGTTGTTTGACAACAGTTTTCGAACCCAACCCAAAAAATGCTTGAACATTCTCGTCCACCCTGTTCTCAATGATGGTTTTATCAGTTGTGTCTAAAGTTGATGTCTTCTGATCAGTGACCGGAGGGAGCAGGTTAACTGCAGTGTCCGGATCACTAACCTGAGGAGTAGTCACCACATGGTCCTTTATTGGATTATTATTAACAGATCTCTGTTTGATGTTCAGGAGGATCTCATGTGGTGGAGGCACAACCTTATATCCTAGCCTTCCTGTTGTTCCTTTCTTTAACCAAGTTTTTCAAAATATGAGAGGAACTAGCTAAACTATGTAGTTTTTGCTTTATGGACTCA